>JACGAQ010003695.1:0-25332 GCA_014119065.1 Orius insidiosus
ATTCAGTTGCAGTTGTGTTTCGAATAGAATTTTCTCGTCTTTCAAGTTCAGTATCATCGATCAAAGCCATCTGCGAGTTGTGCACATCGGAGACGGTAAGTTGTCCAAAATAAGATAGACGCGCGGCGAAATCTCGAATCCAGGGAGAAGATTTATAGAGAAGTGCCTTGTCACGTAAATCGCTTTTTAAGAATAAAATATTTTTTTCCCCAACAATGAGGGAGAATTTAGCAGAAAAGATGGCAATCGGAGATTTAGTCAATTTGATAAACGAAATCGATAAGAGTCATCAATCTTGGGTGTTTTGGGTGGGAAAAAGAAGCGGTTTTTGGCGTTTGAAGGGGGAGGGGGCGGATGTACGCCACAATTCCTCCATTTCCTTCTATGGACGAAAACAAAGGTGAGTACGTTTCCTGTCAGATTCCCATTGATAGGTGAGGTCCAAGGACGGCACACCTCCGAAGAAAGTCGAAGAGGACAAAAGAAAATTGAGAGTGAGAAGAAAAAAAAAGTTTGAAGACCCTACAGAATAATGATGGCTTATTTTAAACAGTCAAATGACCCAACAAAACGGGGAAAACAAAACTTAGCTACGAAAAAGTTCATACTTCCATCGTCATTACCTTTAAAATTTAAATATATCATTATTTGATTTTTAGCCGTCAGAGGAACACCTCAAGTTACATCGCAATTGAATAAATGGTGATTCAGCAGTGCGCCAAGAAAAGCACCGGAACCTCTCGTCTGATTTTTAACATTTAAAGCCCTTTTTCTGAGACTACTGAAGTTGTTTTTCAAGAAAAGAAATCCACTTAAAACGTGAAGAAGGATCCAACAGAAAGAAAGAAGAATTCACTATAAGATTTTAAAGGTAAAAAACGATAAATCTTTGAAACTTTTTTCGGTTCTATATAAATCATCGATTTCAATAAAAGGCGTCAACGTTCACGAAAAGAGAATTTCGATAAAAAAGTGTTTGTCCGTATCTGACAGTTACTTCCATAGCACTTCTATTCATCGGAAAATTCTTAAAAAACATTAGATTTTTTTTTCTACGACAAACTTGACCTAATTTAAAGATGAAGGTGTTAGAAACATTTATTTTTTTTCGTTTTAACAACCTTTGGGGTAATGAATTTTAGGGTGTCCTCATATGGACACCAAGCGTTTAGGATTCAATTCTGGTTCCAGGGTGTCCTGATTTAAGTTCCCCCAAATTAATAAATTTTTTTAATTAGTTAATTTTCTCCCTTTGTAGGGCTTCTGTACAAAATTGGTTCGTGTATAAATAAAGCCTTGTGACGAAGTAGTGGGGTGTACTATGACGATACGGGAAAGGCCGGAAGTGGATTCGGGGCTTCCTGTGCCGAAAACATTCAACTTCATTAAATAATACGACGAATAAAATTTTAAACCGAAAAAAAAATTTAATCCAACTCGTTTTCCGTAAAAAAAAAATCCCGTTTTATGGACGAAATAATAATTAAAAAGACATAATGATAAGTTTCCTTCGGGGCTATTGTTTCGCAATTTGATGGCCTATTCATAGCTTCCTCTCGACTACATTATTTACACTTTGAAGCCGTGGAAAACAGCTCAAGTCATGTTTATTCGATAGGAGGCCGCCCTTTTACACAACTCAAATGGCACCCACTTGGCCTATTATTTAGAAACACGCTTTAAAGATACGTCGCGTTTTAAAACAGAACGGACCTTTTATAAAACGGCAAATTTACACAGTTTGCTCCAATTGCAATATGGCCTCTAATTATTCCTTTCAATATAAATCTGTTTAGCAAAAGTGCCATTGAATAACTTGGTTATTCCGCTCAGTTTAATTTCTGCTTAGTTAAAGTTAAGATTGAATTACCACCATTCCATAAATTCCCATCTAAATTATACTAAATAGACTGTAGGTTTTAAAAGGATTGGGTCGAAAAAAGTTTCGTTCTAGTTTTTGGGTCGTTTTATTTCGTTGTTATCGGACGGAAAAATTGTACTTTTCCTTTTAGGGATTAACCGGCAGAACCAGATATCGACGGAAGTGGCATACCACGGTTCACCGACCACCGTTTTTCCTGTTTCTAACCTCCCACACTCGGCGAACCTAGAATAGAAGCGGGGGTCGCCATATTTGCAAATTAATTAAACATGTATTGTTTCTCGTGTCTGAAAAGTACTTAGCGGCCAACGGTTTGAAAACGGGTCCTGGAGCGAGCGAGAGGGCGCGAAAAAGAGGTTCTGCATATGACGTGTTCAAGTATGCCCATTATATTTATAACTGACCCTCTCCAAAAAAGGACATCATTTTATTATTTCACCCTAAAAATTTTCCCTTATTAAATTACATTTATGGGAATTTTCGTTGAGTTAGATTGGAGGGGAGATTTTCCATTTATGGGGAGTTTTGGTTCTATAGTGTTAAGCTGATAATTATTATGAAGTTATACAAGCCAACTAAGTTTGTACATTATAGCCGCTGGGGTCGCCGCCTCTTCAACTTCTCTCCTCTATAATGCTCGTGATGTAACGAGCCTCTCCCGTGATCCTTTGTTTCAGCTTTAGGCGTCAATAAGCCGAGGACGGAACAAAAGCTTTACATACTTAAAAAAGACTCCGGCATTTCGCTTCAAAACTACATTTTTTTTACTTCTTGAAAACCCAGTAAAATTATTCGTAAAATCGATACAGTCCATCTTTTTAAGATATCCAAAATCACCGTTCCGACTAAAAAATTATACAGATGGCACACTTCGTTAAACCTCACGTGCCGGCATGAAGATCGCGCTCTTTCCTTTATTAAAAAGCGTTAATAGCAAAAGGAGCTATTAGGTTAATTAGACGTGTAAAACCGAATAAGTTGTGATTTCCGGACATTATACACACGGGAGAAAAAAAAAAAAAAAAAATTATTTTAAAGAAAAAAGGAGATTTTTGATTACTATTATTTTATATCAAGGCTTTCTTAACATTAACTGTTTACCTCACCCACTAGTTTGAAATTTAAAACAGAATAGAAGGAACGACCTTGAACGATATCGACATAGGTGGCCTTTGTTTTTATATCAGGTTACGTTTCTAAGTTTTTGAAAAAACAATTTTAATTCCAAAGTTTCTAAAAATATGGGCACAGGTGGGGGACTTTCGCCATATTGCGCCACTTTTCCAGAGCTAAAAAATCTTCACAGCCCTGGGATAGAACCCGTAACCTCCATATTGTGAACTCAAATTATAACTCTTCTGTAGAGTTTTCTAGAAATATAATCACCATTTAGGGGTTTGTGGTCAGATGTTGCGTTTTTATCAAATTATGGCCATTACTAGTACTAAACCACATTTTATCCATAACATACAATTTTTAATAATAAAAATTACTATAATTAAAATAAAAATTTTCAATTTTTTTACTCACTCGGAATCCTTTTGTGAGAAAAATATCCACTTTTTTCCTCCTGAAATAAATAAAATAATTTTTAAAAATATGAATATGAACGGAAACCTTCAATTAATTTATAATAATGACCATTGTTAATTTTTTTGAACAATGACCATTGTTGAAAAAAAAGAAAAAAAGCAAGGTAAAGTTACACTACTCCTAAGGATTTTAAAAAATTTTTCATAATAAAAAATAAGTACAGACATAAAAAAAATTATTTTTTAAATTTTTCCTTATTTTCTATTGCGTAATTCCTACGTAACTACTTATTATTACTCATGGTTTTAGTATTGCAACAATTAAAAACCTACGCATGTCCGGACTTGGGGATTTCTTAATACGAATAATAGTTTTATTTATCGATATCTAAAATAGGTAACTCATTCCGTCGGTATTTAATTTTCAAACAAGGCGATGGAATTATGCATTATCTAAAAGCGAACCACTCTCTCTATCAGCTTCCATGCAGGATCTTGATTAGTCTAATGGATGTTGGGTTTGTCGAGATTCAGGTGAATTATTACTTCGAGGTTGATCTATTAATAATAACTCTATTTTTAATTGAAAAAAATTAAATTCTTAAATTATTCTTAATTGTTGAAGAAGTTTCTGGGTTTATCAGGGTTGAAAATTATCCGGGTGAATTTTTTAGAGGCACGAAAGCAAGCGAGATATTAATTTGTAATTTTCAAACTTTTACTTTCATGCTAAAAGTTTTAATTCTGTAATATTTTTCTTTTCAGAAGTGAAGGAAGTATTTATTGGCTTTTCTGGTTGAAACTTTACTTTATCAAGATCTCCTTGGATGTACTTCTGATGTAGATATACGACAGAAAAAAGACGATTTTCATTCATAATTATAGGGAGCAGTTATGACTAAGGTCAAAAGAGACGTCTTCTTTAAAAAAAACGGACGATATCATTATGCAACCTTGATCCAGAAGGCCTTGACATATCTTCATTTTGATACATTTCATCCTTTTTTAAGCTTTGATTTATTATTGAAAAAGAAAGCGTGTAATGAGTAGTTGGAATGGACCTTTAAGATGAGTAATGCTGACGTCAGAAAAAAAATGGACGCCGTAATTTTTCAAATTAAAAGAAGGAGCGCACCTATTCTTTGTTTGAAATAGAATTAAGTGCTTAATGTTCTTTAGGTCTCCAAAAAGGACAGGACAAATCTTAACAATTTCATTGTCGCGTCAGATCGATGTTGTGGAAAGAGTTAAGTCTTTTGTGGTCTGGAACATGGCCCTGTGGTTGTCCACATTCCATTATTCATGTGGCCAACTGCCCGTGGAGGTTCTATTCACTTTGCTCGAGAAATAAAAAAGGAAAAAAGAATAAACGGAGAGGGTTGCAAATGAGTCGGTTTCTTTCATTGTTCTTTTTTTCACGAAAGGGAGGACTAAATAATTTTTTCCTCTCAAATATAAAAAGATTCAAAAGGTGTGTTTTGACGTTTATCGCTCGTTAGGTTTCGAACCAAAGGATTGACGGCTTTGATAACGCCTAGTCAATAAACAGAAAGTTAAATAAAGCTGAAAAAAATTTTTTACAACAAAGAGACCATTTTAAATTAAAAATCACAGTTCTTAAAATAACGATAAAAAAAATACTTTACTCTTTTTATTAATATCTTTTATTTTTTTAGTAATGTCGTTTTTATTGATAATAAATGCATAAAGAAAGTGATTAATTTTTAATCTTGCTGAATGTATAGTGCACGCTTCATCAAACAACTCTTATGCTCACCGATTTCTCTATATTTTGTCTTATTTCCATCAGAAGAAAATGACTTTCCTTTAGAAGGGCAATTAAAAAGGCAATTTCGAAACCGTTTAACCTCGCCCGTTAAGATTATAATTACGCACGTTTATAAAATTGCCGAGTATGAGGCTCAATATGCAGAGATACGCTTCTTTTAATTACCTCAAATGATATAAGCGAAAATTTGACGAAAAAATGTCATTTAATTAAATATCATTCGGTTGCAGGTGTCCGAAGATATTTGGATTCAGCACACGTGGAGATCTTCGAGTATGAATTCATATTTTCTGAACATCTACACCCTCCGACCCTTCGTATTCTGACCGAGATTCCGCTTACAAGGTAAGCTCATACGGTCGATTTGATATTCATTTCAAACACGGGACTCCTTTACTTTTCAAATATTCTTTTTTATAGAATTAATTAGGTTTTTTTGGTAGGTTATACCTACAAGACTGGGATATAATAATGAGTCTGGAAACTCCTAAAGGTCTTAACGACGCGTTTAGAGGGTCTTGGAAACTCCTAAAGGTCATAACGACGGTTTAGTGGGTCATGGAAACTCCTAAAAGTCTTAACGACGCGTTTAGTGGGTCATGGAAACTCCTAAAGGTCTTAACGACGCGTTTAGTGGGTCTTGGAGACTCCTAAAGGTCTTAACGACGATTTAAATGGGTGTTGAGCTCATAACGGAGAGTTCAGTGGGTTTTGGATATCCCGGAAGGTTAAGAAGAGGAGTAAAGAGTAGCATTTCGGAATCCATCAAGTCGTGACTTAAGCACCTTGATATGCAACTTAAAATCTTGAATAAAAAGATGGAAGTGTTTGTCATTGGGCTGTGCGAATGAGATGATCGAAATAAAGGAAACAAGAAATTACAAGTGTGATAACAATGGATTGTGAGGAAGTTCTAAATAAAGCGGTGACATTGAAAAGTCAGTTCCGCCCCTCTACTCGTACCTAATAGGTTTTTATCGGCCTTACTTCTCTCTTTTTTTCCCTCTCTCTCTCCTCTTTTATTTATCTATCGTATTCTTTTTGACAGCTGAAATGGAAGTTTCCAAAAGGGCTATTGATGGGTGGACCTAAGCACTTGATTCTTTTGAATCAAAAAGTCATCTGATTAGGCTTTAAAGTTTAAAGAGGAGTTTTTTAAGTTTGAAGGACGTTTTCTGAAGTGGGGAGAGGTAAAAACAGCTGGGGTAAAACACGAAATAGATTAGGGTCGCCTAGAACCATCTATCAAAGGTGGCCTTTTGTCCCTTGGTAATGATCCGATGGGTTTTTGCGGAAACCGCTGACGTGAACGGTCATTCATGTTCTTATCCCACCTTTTTCCCCTCAGAAGATATTAAAAAGTAAAAATTCCACACACGATTTTTTAAGCCGCAAACCGCTTTATAGAGTCCCCTGTGACCGGTGTATATTCGAGGAAGATCGGGGGGGAATTGGGGTTTATCCGAAAAACCACAGTTTGAAAACCGCACCTCGGAAACGAGTTTTAAAAGAGCGTTCGGCATTGCGTGACAGGGCAAACTTTATTAATGAGAGACTCGGTAAAGTTCATAGAGTTGCGTGATGGCAGTTTACCACCAGCCTCAGCGTTACCTCACCCTCTGACATTCTTTAAAAATTGGTCGAATTACTTTTAAAAAATAATATAAACAAAAATAAATCTATTCCATTGTCCAGTCTGACACGAAACCACAAAAAAAACTAACCTCAGGTTAAAAAAAAATTTTTTTCCAAAAAACAGCCAACATAGGCTTTTTGTGCTTAAGAATGATGCTTACGTATCGAAAAAGTTTGAAAGGAAATTTCATACAGAGGAAGGCTGCTTCGGGGACTTTTCTATTAAAGTGAGGATTTTTTTTTCGTGTGACGGATCATGTATTTCGCCAAAAGCATAAAGCTAGGGGCTTGAAAAGTGCTAAGCTCTCTTTTTTTCCCCCGAACCCTCTCTTCACCGCTCTTATCCAAGAGTTAATCGATTACTTCAGTCGGCCTTCCCTCGCCACGAAGCACCATCATTAATTTAAGAGAGTCCAAAAACCGTTGGTCTCTGTGGTCGAAACATATATCACTGCCATCCCATGGCTACCCTCTCTTTCATAATCCCTGCCACCCCCCGCAACCCGTTCACCAAACCACCTACTTCTTCATCCCCCTAACATGCATACCCACACCTCGCTAATGCTCAACCCTCCCAAGGTATGTAATTTGTCATTATTAATTTCTCTTAAGAACCGCTGTTTTGTGCCACCAGAGAAAGCAATTAACCTTTTTTTATCAGAAAAAAAGTGGGGTAAGACCGGGGGTGTCGATTCTGAGCTATGCATCAGTGCTAAGGTTATTGTTAAAAATCCTATCATCAATTAATAAATTGTTATAAAAATAGGCTCCCGGTCTTACCCCACTTTTCCCAGCATCATTGATATCAACCCCAACTAAAATTTAATTATTTCAAACAAATATTCTTTGAAGGTCGACAGTTTTTTGCTTATTTAAGCCTCGTCCGTAAAACTAAAATTCTACGAACAGAATATTTATTTTCAACGTCAGATTTTTGTTTCCATGCCAACTTCTCCTAATGAATGAAATTTTTATTGTATCTAATAACATGTTTTAACTTTATAATCCTTAGGATTATAATAAATTATAATAATAAAATGTCTTAAGTTAAAAAATTAATGTAGATATAATTTATAACTTTATTATAATATCTAATTAAGACATGAACGTTAAAATGACTTGTTAATATGTAGGTAGTTAATTTGATTTTATTAAATCTCTGTCTCGTTAATTCACATAATTAAGATTTAATGTCGTAATAAATTTTATTTAAAAAAATAAAAAATTAAGGATTATCGAAATCATGGCGTGTAAGGGAGGATTTGCCGAGTAATTCCGGAGGGGTTGGCACACCGTGGCTTAAATGTTTGAAAATCCCGTACTGGGAAAGTTACTCTTCAAGGGAGGGTTTAGAGTATCGGAAAGGGTTAGGGTCCGGGGGACGTAATGGAGAAGGGAGGCGTTCATAAAAAATCCAGGCATCAATCATCCAATACTTTCCCTTATTTCGTGGATGAAAAACATTTTTCGGTTGAAGAACCACGAAAAAAAAGTATTAATTTTTTTCAGGTGTTCAAAGGGCAGCGTTTAGGTCTTGGAGAATTAATAGGGAAACTTTTCCAATTAATAAAGTTATCTGAATTTTGTAGCAGAGCGAATGTCATTGTTTCATATTCTATTCCTTCCCTTTTTTTCCAAGAGGTTTTTACCCTTTTTTTCTTTGACCCTATGAATTTTTCGATTATGAATTTTTCACTTTCACTTTTTATCACAAAAAGGGGACTTTCTTATTAAACTCGATCTTATACAAGGAAATCAGCATTTAGTAGGCTGATTTCGATGAAATTTTTTTAGAAGCATGAAAGGCAATGATTCTTGTAGATAGGTGTCATTAAAAATTTTAACTGTTATTGGTCGTTCCTTTTAAAGTAACTGATCCATATTTTTTAATTACCATAAATTAAAGATAGACAATCCTTAACAACGTAATTACTGAGGACAATAGCCCATGCGCCCGCATAAAGGGGGAAATACAAAAGGAAAAAAAAATTTTTTTTATCAATGTCACCTGAAAACATGCCTGGGTACCCACATAGCCGGAAAGCAGCTGAAAAACAACGATCAATACAAACTTGAGGTTTAAAAAAAAGTCTATATTTCGAAACATAAATCACGGGGAGTATAGAAAGAGAATTTTTGCATGGTCATTGACTTGGTAGGAAGATCGATACTTGGGCCTCCGCGCGGCAGTTGTGGGTTAGTGGACTTGCAACTCTTTATTATCCTTCCCGGCCTCTTCCCCTCGTCGCCGTCGCAAATCCCGAAAGAATCTCAACAAACATAAAACCGTTTCGAGGGAGAATAAAGAGAAGACCTCCCTTCATCCTTTTCCCTCGATGTAAAACCTTTCCTTTTTTACTCCTTTGTCAAAACGGTGATTTTTTTACGTAATAACGTATTTTTAATTCAAAAACAAAAGAAATTCAATACGGTGACTCATAAAGAACAACTGAACCAATAAAAACTAAGCAATTGGAAATTCCCATTTCAAGCTAAAACATTTTTTTAACGATTATTCAAAACTTTTATGTCCCCATAAAAATATTTTCTTCAAAACTAAAATTTTTCTATTCTTTTTCTTTCACGAGATTCTTAAAAATAACTTTTTATCATATTTAAAAAATTTTAAATTTTTTTTATTCGAGTCGTTAAAATTTTACTTCAAGTTATTCCTAAAAATTTTATAGCATTTGAAATTATTTTCAAAAAATTGTCATAATTTGTTTTAATTAAAAATTAAATTATTTTTTGAGTTTCTAGGAATAATTCTTAGCTCAGAATTCCACAATAAAAATTTCAGAAGCTTCAGTAATACATATTTAAAATCTAATGAATCAATTTTCCAAGGGGAAATGAATTTTTCATGACCTACAAATTGCTAGGTTTCAAATTAGTAATTTTTTCGAATCGCTAATTAAATTTTTCTTATAAGTTTTCAATGAAATAAATAAAAAATAGGAAAGTAGAAGGTACCGAAAAGTACGACAAACTCTCCGTGAAGTGACTCATCGCCCGGCCCCGAAAAAAAAAGAAAGAAAAAACGGATTAAAATTCATGGACATCAGTATTCAAGTCAGGTTCCCATAGTGAACCTTATCTTTTCACAATTTTTTTTTCTACCCCGGACGGTCTACTTTTTAAAATGTTTTAAGAAGTTTATTTTTCAAGTTCGGTTTATTGAGGTAAACAGGAAAA
Source organism: Orius insidiosus (assembly GCA_014119065.1). Taxonomy (NCBI): domain Eukaryota; kingdom Metazoa; phylum Arthropoda; class Insecta; order Hemiptera; family Anthocoridae; genus Orius; species Orius insidiosus. The sequence goes on from JACGAQ010003695.1 coordinate 10,034, forward strand.
GACGAGAAAACAGATAAAAAGTTTAGAAAATTTTTCTATCAAAATTAAAAAAAATTAAGTCGTACCAACCCAAGGGAAATTATTATTTTAATTTTATTTATTGATAACAGAAACGCGGGATGAACGGGGATTTAAAAAAGCCGGCAAACGGTTTTTTTACTGATATTTTTATTTACCCTCCAACTCTGTTTAAATTTTAAATACCCAGGAATTTCATAGTGTTAAATCTTTTTTTATTTTTTAAGTTTCATTTTGTTGGGGATTATAAAAAATCGCTAAAAACTGGCAAAAAAAAAAAAAAAGTTCGCTTACCTCATTGATAAAAATTTCCATAAAAAAATGAGAAGAGAGTGAGAAAAAAAAATTTTTGTCCAAAAAAAAATGATAAAAAGTTTCGATACTGAGAAAATATCACATAAAAGGTGCAGAGACACCCACACTTTGTGCACTGGCCTGAGATCTGAGCTAGAATGCGGGACCTTAGAAAAGAGCGAGGAAGAGGGGGAAACGAGCGCATGCTCGACGGTGCAACGCTCCACAAGTACCCCACTCTCACAGCTTTCCTTCCTACTTACACCCCCGCCGTAACACCTACCCAATCCATACATTCTACTCAATCAATTTATTGTAGGTACCATCTCATTTGAAAAAAAAAAAATGTATTAAAAATTATGGTCAAGGATGTCCTCAAGATATCTACTTTCGCCTAGCCACCTCTGTTATTTAGTTTATAAAAAAAAAAATTAGGCTTGAAGGAATAGGCCAAGGAGAAGGATTTGCCATTTTTGCCCTGGGGGCTATTTGGAGCCAAAAGTCTTTTAAATTTTTTCCTCAAAAAATAACTAAGGGGACAAGGGATGTCCCTTTCGCAAGGGGTAAGGAAGGTATGAAATTTCTCCCACTAAAAAAAAATTTTTTTACACCAAAAATTCGTAAAAAATATAAGGTGTAATTTTTGAAAATTTGGTGAAAATCAGACCTACAGTTCGGCCGCAGCGAATTTTTTAAAATTTTCAACAACATCTCCATTTTTTCGAAATTCAAAAATCGCCCTTTTTGCTTTCTTGTTCATCGAATGATGAAGATTGTGTGAAAATGGCCTCCCGATTCTTCCACTTTTTTAGGCATTTTCCCGCATTGTTTGAATTTTTAGCAATATGTTTAATTTTAAACATTAGGAAAGAGTTTAAATTTTATTTTATACGAAATAATCGATGTTTAGAATTTTTTTTTTCCAATAGGAATATCAGTTAATGGATCTTGTAAAAAAGGCTAGAAAGGGAGTGAGGGAGGTTGAAAAGTATTATTGAATCGTGAGACCCTTGGCAGGTGGGGAACCAACTGACACGATGCCACATGCCATTCTAAACTGCTTACTAGCATCAAAAAAAGCAAAAAATTTTTTTTATTAGTTTAACTGGCCTTTAAGAAATTTGAAAATTATGTAGCAGTTGATTTTTTTTTGAAAAATGATTTTTTGATCAATGAAAAATGATTTTAGAAGGTTGAGAAAAGTTCTTTTTTTTGTTTGTTCTTTTAAGAGAGTTACGAAACCCGTTACGGGTTTATTTTTATACGTTCTAAAAACGGACTGGATCAATGATATAGTCGTATATAAGGAAAATGAGAATTTGATGAAATAAATGGCTTTCTGTTTTGATTCCATCGGTGAAAACGTACTCCCGACGGATTTGAAGCAATCAATAGCCAATCTTGCTCCAAACAAACTGAGGATCGCTCATTATCCTCGGCGGATCCGGAGATAAATCAACGCCCATCCTTTAACGCCAGAAAAAGGGGGAGAGGGCCAGGGAGCAGAAAATCTTCCAAAAGAATTCCAATTTTCTTTCAACGTGTTGTGAAGGGAAAGAGGTTTTTATCATAAGCGATCGTATGTCCGACGCCTTTTATACCCAACAGGTCTCCCATTTGTCTCGTGAATCCTCTTCAGAAAATCAAATGGACTAGAATGTCTGATAACAACCCAAGTTTCTTTTTTATTTTAAACTTAATTTTCGTTTGAATCCACATTTTTTTTATATAAAAAACCGAAGATTTAACATCTTGAATATGCAAATGCCTTGGGACTTGTCTAGAGCTCGTCTTATTTGCACACGAATACATTGAACATGACAAATGCTCTCCTAACAATGTCTTTTGAAACATTTGAATACATTTCATGGGCTTCTGTTTATTCTTGAAGAAAACCCGAAGCTGGTGGACTTTGTTTTTTCAACTTTTTCTTAGAAAAAAAAAAAAAGAAAAAAAAAAGAGGGAAAAAAGATCTACTCCCCATAATGAATCCTTAATCAAAGAAAATGAGAGAATACATTAGAATTTATTACTTAAAAAAAACCCTCAAACAATGCTGATTGTCGGGACTGTTCTTTTGATAAATTACATCAGTTAAAAATGAAAACCTTTTTTTTTTACATATTTTTTTAATAAAAATTGTAAAATGTAGGGCACCTACAAAAGGTCAATTTCTTCTCTTCTACTTATCGTCTAATTTTTCCCAGAAAAATTCAAACCTCAAATCGCCTAAAATCATGAAATCTACGTCTAAAATAAGATAATTTTTGTTTTAGTTGGTTTTTAGGGTACTTTGGGCTGCTAAAACTCGAGGCTGAAATTTGGCAGCAAAAAAGGTCAATTTTTAAATTTTTTTTACAGTGTTTCAGACGCCGCGCCGTGTTTTAAAGTGAAAAATTTAGAATTTATATAGGTTACAAAAATACCAAGGTACCTTTTCTGAAATTAAAAAAATGAAATTTCTGAGGCACTCCCATAGGTACGCGAAGTTATTTTTTCTTTCGATATTTTATGATAGGAGCCGCCCAGTAGGAAATTGTAAACCGGTTTAACACTATAGGGAATTGAAGGGAAGGGGACTTACGGGCTGCTGGAGATTAGGCATATTCGCCCTTTCACGCCGTGCAAACACGCTTCAACCCCACTGGTCTTAACACTTGGCTCAACTTTTATGGAAAGGCCCTCTTCTTACGCTTGCGATACCGAAACGCGTGAAATTCTCGGAAATTTGTTCATAATTTTACCCTCCCGAAACATTTTAAGGCAAACAGAAGTTTAAATTTTAATTAAATTTCTTTAGAGAAAACCTCTTGAGTGGATAAACTTTTTTTTTAAAGAACCCAAAAAAGGGATATTTCGACAGGCCGACGCACAGTGGGGTGAAATCCCAAAAAAGTGATCAAAAGTCTATAGCTTCGGTTCAAACCGATGTAGAGACTTGAAATTTCGCAAAATGAATGTTCAATACTTAAGTAGGAGTATAAAAGATCGCAACGGCAAAATTTTCTACTGAGGAAGTTTTTATAAGCCTATAATCGTAGAAAATAGAAGTTTTTTCTGAAATAAAATACAATCATCATAGTAGGTACTTGAATAAAATAGGGGAAAAATACTGCAAGTTTAACTGGTGAAAAGATAAAATTTATTCAGTAAAAAAAAAAAAAAAAAAAAAAAAAAAAAAAAAAAAAAAAAAAAAAAAAAAAAAAAAAAAAAAATTATTAGGTTCTTAGTCTATCTCCATAGTTTCACAAACAAGTTCATTTTGAATAATTAACAGTTTCTTCGCATCCTCTTCTAATTCGAACGATCGCGATTCCCATTGAGGGCGTAATGAAGAAATTTTTGGATCTGATGATATCAGTAGATTGTGAATGATGTCTTCATTTGTAGATATCCTCGAACATTTTCTTGTATTATGAAGTCTAAATTGTCTAAATTCTTTATTTCGTGCTTCCTGAGCCTCTTCCGACATCCATCCAATGGGCATTGGAATCGATTCGATTATTTCTTTAGAATGCAGAAGAATTGTATGCATAGAAGCCGGCATGTAATACCAACTATACAATGAAATATAAAGTTGATATGTATTTAAACAGTACTTTTCGAAATCGGTCGTGTTAACTTTCTGGCCACAAGCAAGAACTTGAAGAATAATGTACAACCTATAGATAAGGTTTTCATCTACTCCAGTAATATTGGCAGCAATACTCCAGTTCCGGAAAAATTTTCGTGCTGTATTACCATCATTTGTTGATCCACCTCCTTGTTTCGGTATATCGACTAATATCCCCAGTTTTTCTTTCAATCCAGTTTGGATGAACTTCTTGGCTTCCTCTTTCTTCGTTTTCTCTTCCGGTGATCGAACACTCCATTTTTTAAATGACAGGCGATATCCAATGTGAAGCACACATTCGAAAAATCTTATCCAAGCATGAAGGGAAGAAACGCCATATGTACACGAAGATTCGTCGTAAGGTCTTTCCACCAAGTCCGATAGGGAGTTCATTTGTGAGGGCTTTGCACCACAAATGCAACAAGTTGACGAAGAAAGTGTATCAGTGATGTATTGTCGAACTTTTCCATCTATCATAGTCAGATGAAAGTCGTGATGAACAATGAAATCAGTGTCGTTGATCAAAATTTGAGTAGGCCGAAGTGTCTCGATTTCCGTTTTCACCTTTTTAACTTCATCTATAACTTTAGAAGATGTTTCTTTTTCAAATGAAAAGCTTATGGGTCGGCAGAGTCTAGTCGATGAAGGGCGATTATTTATCCAGCATTGGACGACATCACTATTTTCGGAGGGTACAGAGGAAAGCTGCAGTGGTACTGTCGAAATCATAAAAACACTTTCGTCTGATTTTTCTACATCAGTAAAATTCTGTTTGTATTTACTATGTCCTGATGAGCCATCACAACCCCATTTCCATGATAATTTCAAAATTTTTGAATGCAGAGGAGCGTTTGTTGTTGTTGGAGGAAGTGACGAGATTAATCTTGAAGTTGTATGATCCACAAGGCTTTGCAAGTCGATGCGAACTCCATTTTCGGTTACCAAAATTGAAGGGTAGCAATCTCGTTTAGCTTCTTGAAGTCGTGTGTAAGAGGGGAAAACTGAGAGTCTTTTCGGTTTTAATGTTGATCGAATTTTTTCATATTGGCTTCTCGATAAGCCTACATCAATATATAAAGCTAGAGCTTCCTCTTTTGACAACGCTGCAGGTTCCTCGTTGCTTTCTGCAGCATCCTCAGACATCAAAACATTCACGGTGTTAGCAATGCTTTTTTTCCCTGAAGATCTCAATTTATGTTCAAAGGCGTATAGTAGCTCTGCGAGAGAGAATTTTTCGCTAATCGATCGAGCTCGGCGTCTTTTTGCAGATTCGCTCAACGATGAAAACTCCTTTTTCGGACGACCCATAACCGAAGAACTCGACGAACTAGATAAAGACGAGACATCGTCATTGACGTTCGAATTCGATGACCATTCAAAAAAGCACTCATTCAACCAAAAACTATGCTTCTCGAAAAAGCGAAGTTTGTTCCTCGAACATTCGTTCCACCTCTTGTTAAATTTAGTGAGAAACCTTTTATCAAGTTTTTCCACAAGTTCTGGAAAATCACTGTCTCGAATAATATGCGTACTGCACAAATAATTCGTTAATAATTCGACATTACGAGATTTGCTCTCTATCAAAATGTTCGCCAATTCGCAGTTTTTTACTTTTATGACATCCATAGTGAAGAGCACAAAAGAAGACGAAGTGACGAGGAGAGAAGATCAAGTCCAACTGTTGGTTTTATGAACAATTATAACACGTCGATGATGCTAATCCTTAACATTCATCTCTTATCGCTAAGTTTGTGTTTATTTATTGGACTTTGTTTCTCGGTAGGGACTATCGTACATAACTGTAAGCCAGTCTCATTGATATTTTATAAAATTAAATTTATTAGTATGCAATAGGTAGGTATCCCTACAGTCAGCTCTAAATGCTTTTCTTGCTTGATTAGAAAAATGTAGATTAAATGCCCTATTTTCAAGGGTAATTTTTGATGTGGACGCCAAGGACGCAGACGGACGCAGCTGAAAATTTCAGGGAATATTCTTTGAACTATTAAAACATTTTTCATGCAAGTTTCACTGGGGAGGAAAAAGGAGGTTTTTTTGTAGATCAGTTTTAAGCTTATATTGATGTAAAAATTAGGCGATTTTATTTATTTCTATTTTCGACAGTCAACAATACCCACATCAATTTTTTCCTTTACTTTCTAGATCATATTAGGACTAATTAAAAATAAACTTGAGTCCATTGTTCCTCAGGTCTATCAATACACTATTTTTGTTTAAATAGTGAATTTTTCAACGATTTTCACGATTTTGGCCCTACAGATGACTGCCCACCATTCTTAAGTGAAAATTCAGCCCTATAACTCGAGACTAAGATGCCTGAGAGGTTAATTGAGCCAAAAAAAAATCATTTAGGTCATAATAAAATAGTTCAAAAAATGGACTTTTGATCACTTTTTTGGGATTTCACCCCACTGTGCGATGAATGAATACAGACTGTTTTGTAATCAAAGAAAATATGGTCAGAGCTGACTCGGGCGTATTTTCGTAAGCAGTGACAGTCCTTCTTGAGCAGTTCATATCAAGAGCGCTTAACAACGTTTGGGGCACAATAGGTAACTGTGGAGGCCACCGTCGCGACCCAAAGGTGGCCTCCATAATTACCTATTTTGCCCCAAAGGTGGCCTCCATAATTACCTATTGTGCCATAAACGTTGCCTTCATAATTACCTATTGTGCCCCAAAGGTTGCCTCCATAATTACCTATTTTGCCCCAAACGTGGCCTCCATAATTACCTATTGTGCCCCAAAGGTGGCCTCCATAGTTACCTATTGTGCCCCAAAGGGCCTCCATAGTTACCTATGGTGCCCCAAAGGTGGCCTCCATAATTACCTATAGTGCCCCAAAGGTAGCCTCCATAATTACCTATTGTGCCCCAAAGGTGGCCTCCATAATTACCTATTGTGCCCCAAAGGTGGCCTCTATAATTACCCAACTATTTGGTATTATTTTTTCCTTCTAATTTCACGCAGTCTTGGATGATCACCGTTCCCAGAAAAATTTGTGAGAGCGAAACTTTCCATTATCCATTTTCTTAACATGCTATAAAAAGTTCGAATTCAAAATACAAATGATGGACAAATAAGCATTTGACAAAACGGGGAAAGTGGATAACACATTAGGGGTGATAGGATATTGTAATAAATTTCCAAAAAAACTGCCCTTTTGTGAGGAAAAAAGACCCTCCCCAGACTCCAAAAAAACGACGACAGCCCTGTTGAGTGCCATTGTATCCTCCTAATTACATTCGCATAAGGGACCCTCGCCCTTGGAAAAAAAAAAGAAGAGTCCAAGAGGGTCAGTACTAAATCAAACCTTTTGTCCCCAAAATGACAGATGACACTTGCACCGTCCTCTGGAGAAATAAAATTAAAAAAAAAATTCTAGACAGATGTTTCTCATGAGCCGATTAATGTTAAAACATCGGATTAAAACTAGAGGAAGGGATTTGGCACAGGTGCGGGTTAACCCTCGAACTAAGGGGTAAGCACGAATGGAGTATTGTATTAATTCCTGGCTACTCACTACTCACTAATAGCCAAAGCAAGTGCCTTAGTATAAAACAATCTTAATCCTTTTGGTTGCTTCAATACTTATAAAAAATATCTTCCCCATTGAGGGCAGTAACAGGATATTTCCAGGGTTAAACGAAACCTACAATTAGATCTGGGAGGGTGATTTTGATTTATAAAGGGTCCCTCCCCACAGACCATTGGTAAATAAACCCGACACCCAATATAAACAATTGTCACAACATAAACTTTTTTCTGTTGCATCTTTTTTTATGGAAAAAGGAGAAGTTAGCGTCACGTGGCATATGGTGTACACAGGTGTAGACGGTAATTGTACCTGAATCATGATATGCTAATAAGACGCTTAGAGTACCCGCATGTCCTAGGACAAGGAGTCTATCGTGACCGAAGGGCTTCCTTCAATAACATATGTTATTTCGTGATTCATTGCGGAGATCTATCTTTTCTTTATTTGTACATGTTTAGTTTTTCGATAGCATCAATGGTACTGGGTATAGCTGTAAGTGGTTGATAGAATTTTTGCAATGATACACGGCTGTTGATAGCATCGATGATACTGTAAGCTGTAGGTGGTTGATAGCATTTTTTGCAAGGATAGTGCCATACATGGCAGTCAATAGCATCGATGGTACTACGAATAGCTGTAGGTGGTTGATATCATTTTTGCAATGATAGTACCACACACGGCTGTTGAGCATAGATAATACTGGAAGCAGTAGGTGGTTCATAGCATTTTGGCAATGATAGTGCCATACACGGCTGTTGTAGCATCGATGACTGGAATAGCTGAAAGTGGTTGATAGCATTTGCTAAGATAGTGCCATACATGGAATCAATAGCATCGATGGTATCGGGTATAACTGTAGGTGGTTGATAGCATTTTTTGCTAAGATAGTACCATACATTTTAGTTAATAGCATCGATGGTACTGCGAATAGCTGTAGGTGGTTGATAGCATTTTTGCAATGATAGTACCATACATTTTAGTTGATAGCATCGATGGGACTACAAATAGGTGGTTGACACCATTTTTGCAATGATAGTTCCATACACGGCTGTTGATTGCATCGATGATACTGTAAGCTGTAGGTGGTTGATAGCATTTTTTTGCAAGGATAGTGCCATACAAGGCAGTCAATAGCATCGATGGCATTGGGTATAACTGTAGGTGGTTGATAGCATATTTGCAATGATAGTACCATACATGTTAGTTGATAGCATCGATGGTACCACGATTAGCTATAGGTGTTGATAGTATTTTTGCAATGATAGTACCGTACACGGCTGTTGATAGCATCGATGATACTGGAATAGCTGTAGGTGGTTGATAGCATTTTTGCTAAGATAGTGCCATACATGGCAGTCATTAGCATCGATGGTATAGGTATAACCGTAGGTGGTTGATAGCATTTTTGCAATGATAGTACCATACATGTTAGTTAATAGCATCGATGGGACTACAAATAGGTGGTTGACACCATTTTTGCAATGATAGTTCCATACACGGCTGTTGATTGCATCGATGATACTGGAATAGCTGAAAGTGGATGATAGCATTTTTTGCAAGGATAGTGCCATACACGGCTGTTGATAGCATCGATGATACTGGAATAGCTGTAGGTGGTTGATAGCATTTTTGCAATGATACACGGCTGTTGATAGCATCGATGATAATGGCTGTAGGTGGTTGATAGCATTTTTGCAATGATGGTACCATACATGTTAGTTAATAGCATCGATGGTTCTACGAATAGCTGTAGGTGGTTGATAGCATTTTGGCAATGATAGTACCATACACGGCTGTTGATAGCATCGATGATACTGTAAGCTGTAGGTGGTTGATAGCATTTTTTCAAGGATAGTGCCATACATGGCAGTCAATAGCATCGATGGTATTGAGTATAACTGTAGGTGGTTTATAGCATATTTGCAATGATGATAGTACCATTCATGTTAGTTAATAGCATCGATGGTACTACGAATAGCTGTAGGTGATAGATAGCATTTTGGCAATGATAGTACCATACACGGCTGTTGATAGCATCGAAGATTCTGGAGCTGAAAATGGTTGATAGCATTTATGCTAACATAGTGCCATACGTGGAATCAATAGCATCGATAGTATCGGGTATAACTGTAGTTGGTTGATAGCATTTTTGCAATGATAGAAACATGTTAGTTGATAGCATCGATGGTACTACGAATAGCTGTAGGTGGTTGATAGAATTTTTTCAATGGTCCTTCAATGGTTGATGTGTATAGATAGTAACTAAGGAATAAAAAAGCCAAGGATGTCCGTTTCTCAACTTCCAAAAGGCACAAATGTACGAAATCGAATTTTTTTCTTACAATATGTTATTTTTTATGTTTCTTCCCTTTTAATATTAGATCTTTCCGATTACGTGCTGCCCAAATGATCTTTTTTTATGACTATCGTTTCCCTATCGCAAAATAGACATAAAAAAAAACTATAAAAGAAAAAATAACGAAAAAAAAGTCCCATTTTTGATTTTTCCGATACCCTGCCATAAATTTTTATGATAAAGGACCGTTTTTAAAGCCAAAAGATTTTCGGGAGTTTTAAAGAGGGCGCTCGGGGTGTAAACTTTATCTCCTGCGGAGTCGGATCGGCTATCAGGGGCGTAAATCAGTTAGTAATAGGTGAGGGGTAAGTATTAAATTGTAAAAAAAAATTCTTTATCTAAGCTGTAAAACAATACAGGAAGAAAAGAGGGAAGGCTTTAAGATCCCTCGGAACGACACGGATTAAGGAGACGTTTACGTTTATGATGTAAAACCATGTGGAACCTTGATTGCTTCATTACTCAAACATTTAAGAAGCTTTTCGAAACTAGGGAGAAAATTTTACGCGATAAACTTGAACGAAATTGATGTTCTTAAGGTTCTCATTACTTAAAAACATGAAAACTTCTATTGTTATACGACAATTCGTGTTTTCTTGATGATTGTGCGTTTGATAATCGACGAGTGCATGCCCATGTAAAATATCGTTGACCGAAAGGTTGAGATAATCTTACGTTTTTTATCTTAATAATGTCGTTAAAATTATAAACGGTTAAAATATGTCAAAATATCGAAGTAAAGATAAAAAAAAAAATTGCCATTTCATTACTACCTTCATATTCATGACAAAATTTTTTTTTTATAAATCATTCTTAAACTTCAAAAAGATGTCGGGAATTTGATGCTGGGAGGAATTTTTTTTTTTTGAGTTCGTAGATAGAATTAGATGTTAGGAGGATGAAGGTAGCATCTTTATAGCGATAGTGGGGAAATAGTCTTCGCAAATCTAAATTTGGCGTCCCGTTAGTCTTGACTTGAGAGCGAGCTTGCAGCTCAATAAATTTCGGTTTCGCGCTCATTAATCTTCACCCCTCCCCCATAAACCTGTCTATTTTCGATTTTTTCAACATTCGATCCTTATTTAAAAAATTAATTTCATCGACGAGGGGGGTTTTTAAAACGAAAACAAAATCTGACATTTGAAATGCTCGTTGTTTGTTCACATTTCGGGTGGACGGGAAAGGGGGATTTAAAGACGAGAAAGCCCGAGGGTGTACCGTCCGAAAGATGCGCTCGTCCGCAAACCGGGAGGAAAACCCCTTTCGATCTCTTCCTTGGCAAAGATCCAAATTTCCAGATATCGCTTTCCTGGTTTTCGTGTGAAAAAAAGAAAGAAAAAGAAACCGGAGGCCCAAAAAAATATTCTTTTTCTTCAGTGGTGGATTTACAGCGACACTGTAACGTCGGAAAAGCTCCTAAGGATTTTTTTCCTCTAAAAGAACTGAATAGTAAAAATAAAAATTTGAAAAATTTGAAATACCTAATCCTATAAATTACAAGAGATTTCAGAGAAAGGTAAGTTTAATGAAAGGCTGGCCCGATCCTCCGACCTCTAGACCTCGAGATTTGAGATAAACGATGTTTTATCGGCATACCAAGAAAAACGCTAAAAACGTTGGAGGTTTCTTCTGTGAAAGAGGTAGGAAAAATCAAAAACTAGATTTCGTTTCCTAAATTTCTGGGGAGAGAGGTAATTACGATGTCACCTGACCCCCTATAAATAAGGCCTTTATAGAAGAATTTGTTTTCTTTTTAGATAGTTATAGTTTTTCCTACAAAATCGTCTTACTTACCATTAGCTTCTTTGCATCGCCTTTCTTCCTCAAGCGACATGCGTTTCTCGTGCTTCTGAAATACTTCCGTTTTGCTGCCTGAAGATTGAACCATGTATATGAGAATGACTTGACGTGAGGGAGGAGGGCCTCGATGAACGGATGAAATTCATCCTGAAACAAAAAGAAAACGAACAAAATTAATAAGGTATTCACATAAATAATTCAAAAAGCATGCTTATTTTAAAGGATGATTTTAACAATAAAAAAAAGTTTTTTTTTTAAATGTTGGGACAGAGTTGTTTTTCTCTCTTGCTCTCGTTGAAAGGGCAGAATGTGTGATGTTTATATAGGAGAACATAGTGTGAGGATTTTCGTAGGGGAAAAGCGTTTCGACCCCCCCGTTCTTTCCCCCCGTTTCGCGCCACCATCCGACCCTTGCATAAAAAGGTAGGCGCCCCATGAAACCCCAACGTTTATAATTGGATTAATTTTGAAAGAGCGACTTGTCCTTCCGAACGATTTAACATCTCTACGACCCCCCCTCCACGGGTCTTCTCGCAGCCCTTCAGACCAATAAAACGTTCGTTATTCTCATAAACAATTCATCTTTACGAAAACAATCGAAAATTATCATTTAAAAAAAGTTCCCTTAAGTTTAAAGACGATTCTAATAAACAAAAAAACGTTTCCTCAAATCCCAATGTCAAATCTTTTATTTGAACTTGGAAGATTTTGAATTCCCGAAACGATAGGGGCCAGTCAGGCCACTTTTGATTTCGTTGAACTTTCCCTTTCGTAGCGAATAAATCAACCGTCGGCACCTAATATTCAAAACTATGCAAACGTATGGGTCTATTGTGTATAATTTATTATTTTTTTAGACTTAGAAAGCGATTAGTAATGAATCAATTAGGATGATTAGGATTATCGGTGGGTAGCCGTGTCGGATGGTTATTAGAGTCAGCATTGAATAAATTAACGGTTAATGTAACGCAAGGGGGAGGTAGATAAAGGGGTGTTGAAGAAGTCGAGGAGAGCGGGCGGGACTCGAGGAGAGCGACATTGAATTCGTAATCAACCCCCCCAACTAAGCCGAGGATGTCGGTTGATTAGCATCTCCCCATTCCACCTCTCTAAGTAGCAGACTTCTTACAACACCTTAATAACCTAAATTAAAAACGACGGCCGGCACAACAGACTTCGTTTCTTGGACCCGAAGCCATTATAAAATAAGAAAATCCTAAATAAAAATGGTCACTATATTTAACTTAAAGTTAATCTTTAGACGGTGATCATGCAGTTTTTAAAATAAACACCCGTAGTGAAGTGTTAGTAAGTGCGTTTTTTCTTAAAATATAAACCCGCGACTTGTAAACCTTGCGCCCGGCTAAGAAAATCGCAAAGATTTATTTCTCAGCTTCGAGATTTCTTCCGGATAAAATGAAACGGCGTTTTTATGATAGTGTATTAAGTACCAACCTGTTCAAAAAAATGTTGTTCTGCCTACATTTTTAACTTTAACGTATTTTAAAATGAATAATAAAATTTTCTGACTGATATTTTTTTTTGAGACGCTCATTAAAATTCTTATTTTTAAATTTTTAAAGGAACGTAAGGATATCGCCCCTTTTAAATGTTGATTCTGGCAAACCGTCGAAAGTTATCGGGTTGTCGCCCCAACGTAAATAAACATTGAACCAAAAAATTTTCTTTTCATGCTTTTCCGCGCGGAAAAAAAAATTAGCGACTAATTCCCCCTCCCCCCGCATCATATTTTTATAAAACATCTAGACGATAAATTATATTTAATTAATTGTGATTAATTAGTTTTGGATGGAAGTAGGTATAAATGGCCCCAAAAGATCTTTTTTTTTTTTTTTTCTTCGATGTCTTTTCTAATATAATTTATGCTCCGACGAAGGATTCCCCGGCAGGAGACAACGTTTTTTTTTTTACTTCATCTTCGACTCCCTTTTATTTTCGTTAAAGGGCCACGGGCCCTCGGCTCTAAATGATGCGTGGAACTCCTCGGTAGTTAACGATGGGGTTAATATTAGATAGATGAGGGACTCTTCTCAGCATTTTTAAATTCATTTTCTCATCGTTTCTACATCTTGACTAAAATCAGAGCTAGACATGTTTGGAATAATCGTGGAGGCTTTATTACCCTTCAATTAAACGCCTTATAACAGATAGGATACTTCGAACTTCAACTTTCGCGAACTTTCCGTTACAACGGAGTAATTTTTCTAAAAAAAATTAAAATTTTAACGAAAATTGGCTCTTTTAAACATCACGCCCCTTTTGGGCGCTTTTCTCGGTCTCTCTGATTTTGATTCACCTTAATCCACCTTTTCCTGATTCTCTCAATATTTTAGCTTCTTTATTTTTTCTTGTAAAAATGTAAACCTATCACTCACAATAATTTTATTATTAATCCTCCGTCCCCCACGACATGTATACACTTGTACAACATGAATAATCTCCGAACAGGTTTTATCAAGCCTCGATTATGAATATTAGAAGTTGGAATAGAACATTGATAAATCGTAGTTGGACTAAAAGTGAAGAATAAAATTAGGATAAGAGAGAAATTGAAAATTATAAGAGGTTAAACTTTAATTGAAACGGAGGAACATGGAATGCTTTCCAAACACTTAAAGCTGACCAGTAGACGTGATAACGTGAAAGGAATTTCTGCGAAGCCTAATTGAGCGCGGAGAAACCCCCTGGGGCTCTCGAGGTCTTTTGTCTTTTCAAACAAGCTTAATTCCTCGTAATTGATTCTTGAGTGTTACAAAACAAGGTAAAAGTTACTTTTTTCTGAGCTGTCCTCCGGGTGAAAATACTTTGTGACAAAAACGATTCAAGTTAATTTAGTTTTTAATTTAATTAAAACCTCTTAACGAAATTGGAAAATGCTTAGAAGGAATTTAATCTGTATTAAGAGGGTATTATGAGGTATCTGAACAAAACCAAAGTAGTGATTAGGTAGGGGTAGTAAATCTGTTGAGAAAGGGGTGGGTGAAAGCAATGTTTTAGACGAAGTACAAGGGTGCCGTTCCCTCCCTTCTCCTGTTCTAGACCATTGTTCAACCATCATTTAATTAAAACGTAAACCCTTGAAATATGGTCTTCAGTCTATGTGGTCACCTCACTTCTGAATTGGCCCTAACATCGACATCCCCCGGGGTTTTTTTTCCGAACCCCAACGTTTTTTCCCTCTTTTTATTTTTTTATTTTACTACATACCAGAGGAAATACGGCTTGTTTTCCCTTTAGAGGAAGGGAGATGAATTTGTCATTTTTGGGGCAGAGCTAAGTTATGTGGGCCGCTCCGTGCTTGGCAAATATCATAAATCTTTGATCTTACAGCATTTAATTATATGTTCGGACGGACTTTAACCCTCCGTTTTACCCTTAAAGCGTTTTAGTTTATCAAACTTACCACTTTTTCAAAAATATTCAGCTTTCATAATCGATTTTTTTCAAAGAGTTTTAAATGATCGAGAATTGTCAGAACCGGATCATGAGCTGCGTTTAAAAAAAAGTTAGAGGAAGAATGGACATGACTTCAGGGCCTTTTTGCATTCCCAAGGAGCTTTAACTCTGACGTTTTTCTCTCTCTCTCTCTCTCTCTCTCTCTCTCTCTCTCTCTCTCTCTCTCTCTCTCTCTCTCTCTC
>JACGAQ010003696.1:0-25329 GCA_014119065.1 Orius insidiosus
ACGGGAGTTTCTACACCACAAAATCAACGAAATGTCCCAAACCCGGTAAAAGAGATGTTTAACGCCCGGTCAACTGAGGGTGTTTCTAAGAAAATTACCAAAAGCCGAGGTAAAAAAGATGTTAAACCCCCTTTTCTGTTATAAAAAAAAAAATTACCCTTTTCTGTTACTTTTTTAACAAATCCCAATTGGTGGTTGAATCCAGTAAGTTATACAGGCTACCTGTAGTGTACGCCTGCTTTCCCGGACTGCATTACCGTTAAAAATAAGGAGTAAACAGAAAAAAGGTAGGAAAACAATAGGATAAAAATCCAGATCGAAGGGCATTGCAAACCTTGAGGTCGTAGGTTCGAATCCCATGGAAGGCCGTCATTTTTATAGTATGGACGTAAATAACTTACTTGGAACAATAGTTTCCGGTGGATAAGTCACTAGATTTGAAAAAGAACAAAACTTTCGAATATTTTGCTCCGAAAATTTATCGAAATGTGGAAATTTCGAAAGCGCCCACCGCACTTGATTCCATTGACGGTGTATCGTACTTTTAATAAGTTTATAAAGGTTTCCTTGTCCAGCATAATAACTTCCACGTATTCAGCTTCAAATCAAAAAATATTTTTAAAGCAAAAAAAGTTCTCACAGACTACAGTGATCGTCCCGTAATGAGGTTCGTTATAGAAAATGGCTTGGCTACCGAAATTATCGCCCTCGTGATATTTATCGACGTTACGGAAAGTTTCTTTGGGGAATAAAGGGTCGGAATATTCCTGAACGGATTCAACGGTCCTTCGGTTATGTAATAAACGTAATTTGCAACGTGCCCTTGTCTAACTATTGTACGACCTTTGGGCCAAGCGTTAAAATTACATTTTGAGACAATATCCCTCCGAAGTTCCTAAAAAAATTTAATGTATTTTTAATATTAAATTTTACTTCTGAGAAGCCTTGAAATGACTTAAAAAGAGCGAGGTTTCTTGCAATTTCTAAAACTGTTGAAGGATCTCTTCTCAATGATGGTTGTTTAAACAAATTTTATCCTTAAAAACTAACAAATTTTTACGTCTTTTCTTAACATTTTTACAACCTTTAAAGATAAAAATTGTTTTTTTGTTCTTCTATGACGTATTATGAAAGCATTCAATTCAGGATTAGTTCCTAATTCACGATTAGTGGTGTCCGCCAGCCACATCAAATTCGCCACCATTCGAATACAGGCTTTCAACTTATAAAGGTAGTTTACTCGCCTTTTGACAGCAGTCTAAAAAAATTGTTTATCAAATTTCAAAATTTTAAAATCCAAACTTTTTTCGATCTTCTAGATCCGTAAGTGACAACACTTTTTTCACTTCTTGAAAACATTTTTCTTTTTGGAGGAACCATTTTTTTCCTTCACTATAAAAAATCGTTTACATCTACCTACTCTATGCTAAAACAATTTCAGACAGATGTTGCGCAATAAAAAATTTGACGAAATTTAATTGGCAGTGGCAATGCCCTTTTTTGGCTCAATTTCATGGCGGAAAGCATGTATTTTTATACATTAAAAATGTACGAATTGTAAAAATATAAAAAAATCGAAGAGGTAATGAATGTAAATTGCTCCAGGGTATATTATAAAATTGTTTTCCGAGTTCTCTCTTCCGTAATTTTCAATCAGGAAAGATGAATTTTAATAATAGGAAGTACGCCGGATGGGGAGATTCCTTACGACTTTTTCATCAAGTTTATTATCCATTTTGTAAATATTTGGTCCCTCCGGGTTCCTTACGGATGCAGTTGCACTCCCCTGGCTCCCCTGGTAAACAGAAGCGGAGTTTGCTCGGCTCACCCCCGTTTATAGTTTATACAGGTTAATTAGAATTTTTTTTATTTTAATGAGGAGTCATTTTGAGATGCTCATCGTCTTTTTTCTTTTTTATATTTGACCATGTATGAGGTCGTTCTTCGTTCGGGTTTCGTCGTTTGAAGTTGTCCGGCTTCTTTTTTTGAAAGATATTCTTCCCTCAGATTTCTAATGGTCGTTTCGAATTCGGATTTGTCGTTTGTCATTCGTGCGGCGAGATTCTGATTAGAAACTTTCCTTAAAAAAATTTATTTTTAGGTTTATATCCTAGGATGAAACTTGTGCTCTTCTATCATTTTCAAAGTATCATCAATATCCAATTCTCCGAATGAATAATACGGCATTTTAACCACTGTGTCATAAAGTTTACCGCGGAGTCTGAGCATTTTCGCTCTTGACATGACGGGGGCGTCGTGGAATGTTTGATCGTTCGGCCTATACTTTGAATAAACTTCTTTCCTCAAGTTTCTTTATAGGAAATCCACTTTTTATTATTCACGTACGTTTGAAAAATGTCAATCGTCTTCGGATAAGTCATGTCAATCGTAGCGACAATTTTATCCCACATATTATTCTCGTCGTATCTCAACAATATGTTTTTCGGTATCGTCAAAATTAAGCATTCAGAATCCGTAATTATTGTATTTTTAGACATTTCGTCCCCTAATTAAAATTTAAAAAAATGATGCCCAAAAATAGCATACCGATTCCAAAAACGCATTTTCTCATCAACGTGCAAACTTCCATTATGACACCTTTTACGTTTTTGGGAAGATTTTCCAAGTTATCTGGTACATTTTCTGAATAGAGCTCATATCTTATATGTACTGGGGATCCCATATCTTCCGCTACGTATATCGTTTGAAGGACTTTACAGGTCCCGTCGACGATAAATGATGCGATGTCTGTCCCAAATTCATCCTTCACTGTTTAAATTATTAAAAAACAATCAAAAACGTTTTTTACTTGGAACAATCGTGTCTTGAGGGTAAGTCACAAGTGAAGAAATGGAGCATAGATTTCTGATGGCGAATTCAGGGAATTTATCAAAGTGAGGGAATTTTTTTAAGGCCCATCGAATGCAATCCCAATGTTTTTTGACGGTCTCTTCAAGGATGTCGACAAAATCGTCTTTTGTGAGGACCAAAACTTCGACCCATTCGGCTAAAAATGTGATTAGGACGATGAAACACTACGTGGGCCGGTGATCAAGGTCCATAACTCGCTCAGGACCTCTTTGTAGATTTTTGATCCTGAGCTTGTCATGGGGGAAAAGAAATTTACAAGATACGATCACGGTTCCTTGATGTGGTTCTTTATAAAGGACGGCGAGCTCTCCGAAATTTTCACCTTCGCCGAGTTTATCGACGTGTTTGATCATTTCGCCTTCGATGATCGGATGAGGGAATTCGGAAATCCAATCGACCGTCCCGCCGACAACGAAATAGACGAATTGTGGAAGATGCCCTTGTCTTACGATGACCCTATCTTTATCCCAGCATTCAAACCGAGCCCGAAGTAACAACTCCATTCTAATATCCTTTAAAAAATCATTACTGCCTTCCATTCATCTTATTTTACGTAAGGATAGTTTCTGAATGATTTGAACACTCCCATTTTTTTTGCTATCAAATTCAATCTTTCTGGAGTCCTTTTCTCTTTTGGCGACCTCAAAATAACTTTGTCCTAAAATAAACCTAATGTTGACTTCGCCATTTTCGTGGATAAATCCGCTTTAAAAAAACAGGATCAGGAATTATATTATCCTCGTTCCTTTTTTTTTGCTCTTAAATTACAAATACACGTCCAATGATAGAAACCTTTTTTTCCTTTTATGAGTCAATATATAAAAATTAAGCTCGGCGTTAGTCCCTAGTTCTCGATCGGTCGTATCCGAAAGCCAATAAATGTTCGCCATAACTTTTCGAACTAATGCCCGGAATATATTACGAGCTTTTTTTTTTGGTTGCATCTACAATTTTTCAGGTTACATTTTTGTGTGATAAAAAAAAACCTTTCGTTTCCTTCTTGTTCCAGAAGAGGCTTTGCTCTTCATACTTTTGGAATCCTTTCCAGAAAATTTTGAAGTTCTTCTCCTCATTTTCGCAATTTAAGACTAAATTGTAGATTTTAAAATGTAAAACAAAAGTTGAATTTTGTTTTTTAAAAATCTAGTTAAAAGTCCACACTATAATCTTTACTACATATGTTTTATTTTGTGGAAGGATCCATGGTGTTCAGAAAGTGAAAACCATTTCCATATTTTACAGACGGTATTTAAACTTTTTATCCTCCACCCTATGTGTGCGTAAAACGGTACTTTGCGACTAAATTTATTACATATGCCCCCAGCTTCCCCGTCCGCCACCTAGAACTTCCGCTAATTCCGCACGTTACACCCTAACGCACTAACGCCCGCGTATCCTTTCCCTCCCCTTTAAAACCGTACGGGAAAAAATGAATGATGGCGGAATCGTTATTTTACGAAAGAGGAAAAAAAAATGTTTCAAGTTTTCTTTTGTGTTCTAAAAATGGATCCTTTCTGTAAGGAGGGATCTTAAAGCAGCCTTTATTTTATTCAGCGGACGTTATATCACTAATGAGTTCTTCTCTAGATGTTGTAAAAGTGCCAAAAAATTATTAAATCGAAATCTTGGAGTAAAATACACATTATTTATCATATAATTAACCAATAATGAAGGAAGAAATGACCGTAATAACTAATATCTCACGCGTTTCGGCTTAAAAAGCCTTGTCAGATGAGCTATTCCCTCCAGCACAGTCATATCTATCTTTTCACAGTGCCTCTATCACCGAGAGATTTAGCGAATACCGTTGGTAGTTTAACCCTATTACCAACAGAAAACGCGTAGTTCACGATTTATCCAACAGGTGATGCATTCATTCCAATGAGAAATTAATCCGTATTTCGGATCCCCTGACAACCTAGGAAAAATGAGATAGACGGTGTTAGAACTAACGTGGCGATATAACTAACCAATAATGGAGGAAGAAAGTACCGTAATAACGAATATCTCACCACGCGTTTCGGCTTAAAAAGCCTCGTCAGGTGAGCTTTCTCTCTATCACAATCATTTCTATCTTTTCACTGTGCCTCTATCTCCGAGAGATTTGGCGAATACAGCGGGAAGCCGGAAACTCTCGTCTCCCTGAAGCTGACCGCCGCCACAGTTCTCCAATAGATAGAGCCACTCACCACCTCATTATTGGTTTTAATTTTTATGACAGGTTTGCTGTCATTTATCAGGGTTATCACGGTCATTTCTTCCTCCATTATTGGTTATTATATGATAGTAATTTATTCTCTCCCCTGCGGAAAACGAACGCAATAATAATTAAAAATGTAAGCATAATTATTTATTTTGAATTTTAAATTAAGTTTTTGGCCCAAATAACCTGCGGAAACTTGGGCTCCAGAACGGCTCTCGAAGTTCAAATTGTAAACAATATTTCCAATCGACAATAAATCGAATGGAATTCGGTCAGAAAAATCGATTTAAAAGACAGTGTTGACGTGAAAAAGAGAAAAAGAGAAGGGGGAAACTATATAAAAGTACTAGCGTCTGGAGCCGGTCCCTATAGTAACTTTTTTAAAGTGAAGGAACGATATAGGAGGGGGAAGTTTTAAGGAGGGGTAGTATAATTTCAAGTATTTTTTAAATTTTTTTTTTATAAGTTCCCTATTTATTTCTCTCTCTAGGTAAGTTTTTTTAAATTTTCCATTTTTTTCTTACAAAAAATATCGGTTTTTTTTCTTCGGTCGAAAAATGTGCTTTTTGGCCCAGGTATGTTCCTCTCGCCAGTGGTGGAGGTATAAAATTTCTTCCTACCAATAATTTTTTTATCGCCAATTGTTGACAAAAAATATTGTTATTTTTGCCCAATTAGAGTTACACAAACGCCTTAGGCCCATAAAGTAGAAACAGTATAAAATAGACGATAAATTAATTCAGACTGTAAATATTGGAAGAGAAGAGAGAGTGGAAGAAAGTCTACGTAAATTTTGTGTGTACAATAAGGGTCCGAAATGCAAATCCGGCCTTAACTCACTCTCCGGACTATTTACGGGTGACTCGACGTAAAGAGGTTTTACTTTTATTTAGCCTCCCGAGCGTTTTTCCGAGCCCATCCTCCCTAATTACATTAGAATACCTCTTCCCATTTTAGAACTCAACTTCTATAGTTATTTAAAGACCTAGCCGGAATCTAAATCGTAAAGAAAGCATCGACACGTTTTCACGGCGTACCTGTTTTGAATTTTAAAACTAAATCCTTATATACGGTTTAGTTCTTTTTAACGTTTTAGATTGAGGGTGAAAAAAAATGTAATTTGCTTTTGTAGACGTAATAAAGGAGGATAAATAATATTTTGTCTTCCTATTTTGTATTCGGGAGGTGTTTTCAGGAAGATTGCGAGTAGACAGAGTAAGATATTGGTTTGACTGTCCCACCCTCCTCTGATAAATGATGATTTTTTTCTGTAATTGTCTCCAAGAATCCTTGAAGAAAATAACAAAAATCTAAAGTAATTCACATATATCCTTTTCATATGAAGGGTGTCAAAAACGTGAAAACATCAGCGTGTAAAATTGAATTTGCGAAAATTTTATCGCACATATCCAGGTTGCAAACAAAAAAAAGGTGGGTGTTAGAACGAAAAGAAAATTCATCCGTGTGAAATATCCACACGAATGCTTTACACAACAAAAAGAAAGGAAGGTGTTGAATACTCTATCACTCTTTTTTTTTTCTTATTATCTTTTGAAAATTCACTCTTTTATTATTTTTAAAAAGTAAAATAAGATATGTGAGTCACCAAATATTGTGTTCGTTAAACTCTTCCAAAAGAATGGATGGATGACTAAAATGTTTGAAATAAATCTTGATATTTCTCATTCTCCCTTCCTCATGTTGCAAAGAAAGCAGAGGTCGCTAGTGAGCAGAGTCTAGGCAAGGGTGGTTAAAATGTTTGCTTTGCTTAAGCAAGAAAGGATGAATTGCTAGTTTGTTTTTACAATTTATTAACACACGTTTTAATACCACTCATCGAGTGTTTTGTTCCAGATTCCATTCAGCCTTCTTTCATACTGTCTTCGCATATTCATTCTGCAGACTAAATTATTCAAAATTTACTGCTTGTTTACAGTACCTGCTATGACGCGTCATATGATCCATTTGTTCATCGCTGATTTCACCGAAAAGATACTGCGGGTGTCTTTTAATTCTATCGCAGATTTCGTCGGAGAGAATTTTTTTGGCACGTACAGAAACTGGTGTGTCGTGAAGTCATTTTGTTTCTTCCACTGTGATTTCTGTTAAAATATAGGTAAATCATTATTTTCAATTTATTTTTCTGTAAACGGAGGATTCGAAGGACCTCTGGACCCTGAGATCTGACGTTTGCCACTGGCGTAGAACCGGCCATTCTCTGCCTACTTTCGGACTTACCCCATTCCCTTATAACAGTACTTGAATGGCTCAATAAACAGTCTAATAGAAAATTTTTGAGTATCTAGGTAGAAAAGTGAAAGTCACCCCGTGCCGGCCACAAGCTAGTGGGAACTTGTGGATTATCCAGGTACATAACAGCCCCCATTAGCCCTTAACTATTATAGGGTATCGGTAGCTTGGTGGTCGCGTATCGGTCTTCCATTCCAAAGCTCCGAGTTCGGATATCGCATCTTGCCCTTTAATTTTTATTATTTTTATTATTTTTTTTTTTTTTTTTTTTTTTTTGAAATTATACTCACTGCTTGCCACAATATCAGCGACTGTTTTCTTTTTGTATCTCGACCATAAACGACCTTGAATAAAACATCGGAAAAGCTTCTTTAGGGTAGCTCAGATTCATTTTGAAGACCGTCCTAGTCCATATGTTCGAAACGTTCGCTCATTAGAACACTTCTAGGGACGGACATAACGAAAACTTCTGTCAACGAAACTACATCATGTAATCCAAGATCTTCCCCTATAAAAGAAGAACCAATAAGCAGTCTAATAATTTCCTCCAAATCTTTCTAAACGGATAACGACGAAACTATTCATCGGATTTCGTTATATAATATGTTTTTGGAAAAAGCACATCAAAACCTAAAAAATGACTAGCGGTTTTTTGAAAAAAATTTTTAGTCGAAAAGTAAGTTTTCCATTTTCCAAAGGAAAATTTTTTGGAAAAAACTGCTCTCAAGACCGCCTAGGTATTCCCAAAATAAGGAGAACGAGCTTTTGTAAAAAAAATTCCGACAATTTTTAGTGCTCAAATATAGGAAATAATGTTAGGTATCTTCTCTCCTAACACTTGGTTGAAGGTAAAAAATTGAAAGTCTTCCCAGGGCCCAGCTACACATAATAGGCGTGAGAGCCCAAATTGTCTTCCCTTTCAGAAAGGAAAATTCTCAAAAATTTTGTTACCTAGACCAAATACAGCCCCTGGCATCAATACACAGGACTGCATAAAAAATTTGGTGCTTTAATCAAATTGGAATCTCTGCATAGCGTATATTTGTACGGGAAATTCCCAAACTGTTGCACTGTTATTTTATGTATAACTTCACATTCACCGTCGACAATAAAGTGGTCAAATCCCGTCCGATATTGTCTTTGCTGAAATCAAAAATAAAAGGTAAGAATTATAACAAAGGTTGTAAAAAAACGCCCCTGTAAGTAGAAAATTAAATTTTACTAGGTAATGCTTGGTTGGCACAATACGACAAGAGTTGCCCGGTCGAATCGATCATCCTCAATGAGTTTTCCGGGAATTTATTGAAGTAACGAAATTTTTTTACAGCCCAGCGGACTTGGTTCCATTTCTTTTTCACCGAAGGAACCAAAATTCGTTTAAAATCTGATATTTCTAACATAAGTACTTCAAGACCATCGCCTAAAATTTTTATCAAGCTCCTTTCGCTATTTTTTCATACATTTTCCGACGGTGACAGTGAAGGTGTGAGGTTCGTTGTATAATCCAGGAACTTCTCCGAATGTTTCCCCTTCTTGGATTGTATCCGTTGTTTTTATTATTTCGCTCGGTACATAAGGATCCGGACCTTCCGTTTCAATATTGACTTTCCCCGATATTATATAATAAACGTATCCAGGCATTCTCCCCTGTCTCACTATCACAGTTTTCGGCTTATACGTAACGAACATTGCGTTCTCAACAAATCTATTTCACAGGCTAAACAAAATTGAAAAAAAAAAATTTTAAATTATTTTACTTCTGGGTAAAGCCTGAAAGCTTTAAAAGAGACGAGCTTACTACAAATCGACTTAAGATCTTCGGTATTTCTTTCGCTGGGTGGCTTCCTTAAAACAATTTTATCCTTATTATTGTTAATATTTTTTTTTCTTATTATAATAATACTGCGAGACTAATAAGTTGTGTCTTCTTTTATGGGTTAGGATGTACGCGTTTTTATCTGCTTTAGTTTCCAAAAGTTCCTCCGAAGTATCGGAAATCCAATAAAGGTTGTTAATCACTTTGCGCACTATGGCCCTAAATTTGTTTTTAGGATGCCTCTTATCTGAAAAAATTATGAAATACCCCACAGTAAAGAATGTCCATAAAGAGTTCACGACGTAGTAAAATAAAAGAGTTTATAGTTAAACCGTAACTGTATTTCATACGTAGTTAATTTCTTTAAAGGGTAGAAAAGACACATGTGCGTCTCAAGAGGCTGTTGAGAGGAGGGGAAAAACCTCGAGGGAAAGACAACCCTATTTACTTATATTACTCTTTTTTTTTTCTAGAAGAAAGACAATTTTTAAAACGGTACTTACGACTTTTCTTTTTTACAGTCGCAACCGAAAGTTTTGAACTTTTCGATTGATTCGATGGTCTTTTTAAAACTGAAACCCGCAGAACTGACCCTGGGCGTTTTTCATTTTTTTTTTCAAAAATTACTTTTTAAAAATAAACAATCAACATGTGTTAAACGCGACGTTTATTATAGAATCAAAGGGTTATACGATGTGGAAGACCATAATTTGGGAGTTTAGCTCCCTCCCTTGGGAAATTACGCGATTCCCGAAGGATCTAAAGATAATTAATGTATAATCCTTGAAAATAGAGTTTGGGGGTTTGACGATTTGACACTTAAAATTTAATTTTCATCAATTTATGGTTTCCCTGCTTTAGAAGATGATACGGAGACACCGCTCGAGGCTTGATTTGAAATCGATCGAAGGTGGTCGCCGATAACCTGTTTTCGATAATTGTATAATGAAAACCCAGTATATTCTCAATACTTAAATGTTTAAATTAATAAATTATTTTTAATAAAATTTTTACCGAAGCATATAATGAATAATGTCGATTCGAGTAAAAAGCTAAAATCCAAACAAACGATGACACGAGATACTTCGATGACAGGTGCGATAAAAGAATAAACGAGACATATTTTTATTTGATGTAGTCTCTCCTGAAAAATAAATATAATTTTGGATTCGAAAAATTCGTACCCTTAAAAAGATAATATAGTCATGGAGGTTGTACGATATAATGAGCAACACCACCAAGGAGAGATTTCAAAACTTAGCTTTTTTACATTAGTTTTAAGCTTTTTTGTTTTGCCATTTAAAAAGATCAACATTTATAATTTTAAATGACCGTTGTAGGAATCATATGGTAGGGTAGAGAAGGGTTTACAACATTTTTACCTTTTTCAACGCGCAAACGAACATCAAATGCATCATAAAATCGGCGATGTAAAAAAGTATGGAGACCACCGCCAATGTAGTTAGAATAAAAATACCTTTTTTAAAAAAAAATTAACTGAACATCCAATTATTTTATAAACCTCTGTTCGAACTTTCGGTTTCTTTAATCTCTTTTTCGTTCCAGACGATGACAATCGTTCCGAAGAATAAAACAACCGAAATGACCTAGAAATTCGAAACTATTTTTTCAAAAAGATGTTATTATAACAATCTCACAAACCATTTGAATGTTCGATATGAAATAACAACCCCTTTTGAGTGTCGTGAGGAATAAAAATGAGTTTCTGCACGTTCTCTTTTGTTCTTGTTCGTCCATAATAGATCAAAGGTTCGAGAAATTCGAATATTTTGAAAACATCTGCAATTTTTAAAACTAAATTTGGCCAAAAAATCAACCAAATGAAGATCTCGCTTTATG
Organism: Orius insidiosus; assembly: GCA_014119065.1. Classification (NCBI taxonomy): domain Eukaryota; kingdom Metazoa; phylum Arthropoda; class Insecta; order Hemiptera; family Anthocoridae; genus Orius; species Orius insidiosus. The sequence goes on from JACGAQ010003696.1 coordinate 11,001, forward strand.
AGAGTTTTTAGGGAATCGTAATTTGCCCACCCGTATCCGACTCACCCAAGGTCTTACGACTCGAGCTCGTTATACGATCCGACTCAGCTGAGTCGTATACGTGAACGACTCACTTCACGACTCCGAGTAGGTTATATTTTACGAAGGTTATTTTTATCTCGTTTAGTTTCGGGTTCGGAAATCTAATAGTTTCTCAACAGATTGGCTAAAACTCTAAAAAGGAAATTGATTCCGTACTTTTTGGAAGAATTTTGGAAGTCAAAATTAAAAAACTATCGAGGAAACTTTATACCACAAGTGAAAATTGGCGGGGACGTTTTGGGGATAGGTAATTTCTATGTGCTGTTATAGTTAATCAGAAAACCATGTTTCGATTCATGAATTTGCTCTAGTGAGAACATTATGAACTAACTGAGTCGGAACGACCTTACGTTTACTTTGAGTCGGAAAGTGAATTATATACGACGTCTAACACAATAAAAGTTTCAGGGAATCGTAATTTGCCCTTCCCGTATACGACTCACCCAAGTGACTCACTTCCCAACTCCGATTAAACGTAAGTATATTTTACGAAGGTTATTTTGTTATCTCGTTTAGTTTCGGGTCCGAAAATCAACTAGTTTTTCAACAGATTGGCTAAAATCGAAGAAGGAAATTATTGATTCCGTTATTTTGGAAGTTAAAATAAAAAAAACTATCAGGGAAACTTCATACTCACGCTAAGTAAAAATTGGCGGGGACGTTTTGGGGATAGGTAATTTCTATGTGCTGTTATAGTTAATCAGAAAAACCATGTTTCAATTCATGAATTTGCTCTAGTGAGAACATTATGAACTAACTGAGTCGGAAGGACTGCCTGAAACTGGGTTGTAATCGAAGACCTTTCCCGTTTTGTGATTCGTATACGGAAGGGCAAATTACGATTCCCTGAAAACTCATATTAAGTCCTAAAAAATTAAAGGGACCGAAAAATTGATCCCTTAGTGAAAATATTTCGTGAATAAAACTCTCCTTGCGAGAGGAAAAAAGTTAACCCCTTCGTGTATCAAAAGAGCTTTCCTTGTGAGAGGAAAAAAATTGACCCCTTTTGATATCCCAAGGCCACCGCTTATAGATTTAAAAAAAAAAAAAAAAAATTAACCGTAATTTGACATGATAAGATAATAGGCCTAACTGATAAAAAGCATCATATTTGATATTCGTAAATGTATTTGTGGCAAGATAATCATATGAAGCACTCAAAAATTACGCAATAGAAAAGAAAAGATGTATTTCCAATCATTTTTAATTCATCTACGAAACAAACATCACAAAATGCTGCTTTTTATTTTATTTTTATTTTTACCCTTTTGTATTACCAAATGGTGTGGAACTACTGGAAAAGAAAAGGAGTAAAACAAGGAGAAAATTTGCCTCTTTTTGGAAGTTTTTAAAAGTATTTTTGTGCTCCGAAACCAAAAGTGATGTCTATGAAAGGATTATAAGTAAGTATTCGTTTTGGGATTTAAATATTAAAGATTTGAAGAAATTCTGATGAAAAATACGTCGGGATTTATGAATTTGGAGGCCTGTTTGTTTTGAAAGATTTGAAGATGATACAGACTGTGTTGGTTAAGGATTTTGGATATTTCGTAGATCACCCGCAGTGGGTGTTTAAAAGAATGCTTCGTACATTTTGGAACTTTTAACCTTCGGGGAGATCTGTGGCGAGCGATGAGGTAAAAAGGCTTAAAATTAAAAAATAAACATAAAGTGTGTTTCCAGGTATAAATTAACTCCGACGTTTAGTGCTGCGAGGGTTAAAAGCATACTTCCCCGTATAGATAAAATTTTAAACGACCCAGGGAACCAAAAGGTCGAAATGAGGCGCTATTTAGATTTATGCTCTGCGGACGCGATCGCCGCTTTTTACGGAACGGAGATCGAAATAAAGACGATTTTCAAACTCTGGTCAGCATTTTAAGCGAAGTCGACATCCCAAGATATTACAAACTACTCGTCCTCGAATATTTCCCGAAGATCGGCAGTTTCTTCGGAATGAACCTGGTGCCTAAACATAACGACCTTGAATTTCGCGAATTGATCAAAACGATGGTGAAAATCGGTGGTAGTGAATTTTCCAAGCTTTTAGATGATATCGGGTCTAAAAATGAGATAGAAATGAAATCAAAAGACTTTGATTCTTCCGGATCACAAAAAGAGCAGCACGTCTTCAGTAAGAATCCGATAGTTTTAAAAATTTAGTTTTCTTTTCTTAAAGAGGTGACTGACGAGCTTATCATTGGGCAAGCAGCACAATTTGGTAGCCGGATTAGATACGACGTCTAACACAATGTCTTACGTCGCATACGATTATGTGCTAACCCCGAAAAGCAAACGCTGGCCTGGAAAGAAGTGAAGGAAGCTGTACAAAAAACATGGAGGCTTCACATACGAAGCTTTGCTGGATATGAAATATTTGGGAGCATGTTTGAAAGGTACTGCCAAAATTAACCCTTTTGAGACAGCAGGCGACTTTAGTTGCCCAGCAGCGCAGGGAAGCCTCTCTAATTTAATACCTTCGCTTCCCGTGGCGCTAGCGACAAGCAAAAACTGCCAATCTGTTGGGGAAGAAATGAACTACGTGATGATCGCATCACTCGTCGCTTTCTGTGCTTTGCTGGGCGCTGGGAGGGGAAAAGTGCTGCGCCAGTAGCGCAGAGAATGCGGCGTCAGACGCGGTCTCGAAAGGGTTAAGAGTCTGATATCTTCACAATTTTTTTTTCAGAATCTACAAGACTTCATCCCATTTTTCATTCGCTTTTCGACAAGCGACCCGTGATTACGTTTTCGATGATAGCCTTAAAATAAGCAAAGGGACAAAGATCGTCATCCCTACACTTTCACTTCACATGGACGAAAAGTATTATCGAAATCCGAGCTCATTTTACCCGAAAGATGGCTCGAAGATGAAATCCTGCAGTGCACTTGGCTTCCTTTTGGAGACGGCCCTCGTCAATGCATTGGTAAAAACTCAAAATTTAATATTCTAATTTTTATTGCGTATTTATTCCGCAAGGAGGTTGATTTTACTAATAACCAATAATGGAGGAAAAATAACTGTGATAACGGGTATCTCACGACGCGTTTCGGCTTAAAAAGCCTCGTCAGGTGAGCTATTCCCTCTTTCACAATCATTCTTCTTTTCACTGTGATCCCTATCTCCGAGAAGTTTGTGAATAGCTCACCTGAAGAGGCTTTTTAAGCCGAAACGCGTCGTGAGATACCCGTTATCACAGTCATTCTTCCTCCATTATTGGTTATTAGTAATATCAAAATTTAATTTTCAAAAAATATTTTTTTTAGGTATGAGATATGCGATTCTCGTTATGAAAATGATATTCGCCAAACTTTTACTGAAATACGAAATGAAATTTGATGATGAGAAACTCAAACTTGAAGGAAATCCTTTGGTTTTTATGGGAGAAATGAAAAATCTCTTATATTGCAATTTGATCAAAAGAGAATAATGTTTTAATTTTTGTGTCGTAAAAAAAGCGTTCCCGTAGGAATTGAGGAATCAAATGGTCTTCTTTAATATCCTCCTTGTTTCTCGATAAAGACGGGAGACATCCGAAAGACCTGACAAATCAAATAAAAGTGATTTTAATCCAATCTTTTTATTCTGCCTTTTCATTCTTTATTCCCCGCAGGGAAGATGCAAAGTAATTGAATCAATTTCAAATAGATTGGCATAATTAATTTTCTATCAGAAAATCATGGTTTCTTCGGTTTGTTTCTGAAAAAAATTTAAACTAATAGAAAGGATCCTTAAAGGATTTATTTACAACTACCCTAGTAGATCCCTTTAGGCTAAACAATCCATTATCTCACCCTTATCGTTTCAAGGTCCGCCCGGTTTACCAATATCCCTTACACCCCCTCCTAATTGGTATTGTTTAATTACCCTTTCCCCCAATTTGGGCTAAAGCATGAATACAAGAGGAGCAAAAACCTCAGGTAATATCCTCAGGCATTGATTCCCCTCCTTAAACTCTAATCTAGACAATGAGGTCATTTGCATCTTAAACTTTTTTTAACATTAAACAATAGTACGATGAATAACGGTAGCAGAAGGCGAAGACAGATTTCTTGGTAGGGAGGGCGTGTATCACAAGTTTATCGTCCAGTTAACTGATGTTAGGTTGTAGTGCAAGTTTTGTTTCTAAGTGGTTAAGTAGTTAGAAGGAGATGAAACAGTACAGGGGAGGAGGGTCGTCAATTAGCTCGACGCCCCCTCGGGATTTATTACCGTGAGACAGGCGGAGATGTTTCGAAAATTTATACCATCCGCAGATCACTTCGACGCAGTTTTTTCCCCTGGTGACCAGTATTTAGAGCTTCCTGTTTTTTCTAACCAGCCAGCTAACCTTCAAGGTGCAAAATGATGTTTCGATAGTACCTTAACCTTTCGAGACGAGGCGACTATAGTTGCCATTCGCGCTTTTCGTTTGGAGACTGCAGGCGGTTTAGTTGCCCAGTGGCGCCAGCGAAGCCTCTCTAATTTAATACCTTCGCTTCCCGTGGCGCTAGCGACATGCAAAAACTGGCAATCTGTTGGGGAAGAAATGAACTACGTGATGATCGCATCACTCGTCACTTTTGTGCTTTGCTGGGCGCTGGGAGCGGTCGGGGAGAGTGAGGGAAAGAGAGGGAAAAAGTGCTGCCCCAGTAGCGCAGATCCGGCGTCAGACGGTCTCGAAAGGGATAAGTTGAAAAGTAGGTTTTCGAATAGCCAGAGTGCTTCAGCATTTCGTACAGCTCATTTAGTAATCTTTCTTCAAAATAAACCATTAAAATCCTTCATGAGGCCTAAATTACCTAAAGGGACAAAAGGGCCAAATTGGAAAAGAAAAAGAAGAGAGTCTCATAGATTATCTAAGGAAGAGCCAAAGCGATGAAGCGCGGTTATTAAAAACTTTAGTGGAAAATCCATTGTCCAGTGGCACAGAGTTGCTGCTGCGGAGATCATCGCCCCATTTTGAGCACTCTAGAATCCCCGTTGAGCTGCGAGTACATGGAAATGAATATAAATCAATAAAAGAACTGCGCGATGTACCCTAGATATAAAGCGATTAGTCAATTCGAAATTTCAAGAGGTGCTATCGAGATATATCACAATCATAAAGCATTTAACTGTGATTCATTTTATCTCAAATAATGTAAATAGAACGATTAAACAATTGAATTCAATGCAATATACTTAACAACTTAAAAAGCCACTCTATTTGGAGGAAAAGTTGAATTTATTTGTGGAATGGAAATTTAGATGCTATGTAAATTGTCGTCCAATAGAAACTGTAACTCAAGCGTGTCTTAAAATGTAAATCTAGGACAAAAGGAGGGCCATTCTGTAAGGTCATATGATCTAAAGGGGCCTTTAGACGTTTCCTTCCATCGCACGGAGGTCGGTTCCCAAAAGGGCGAAAAGGAAGCGCGGACTTCCTCCGGAACTCGACGGACCCGTTTGGAACGTCGACGTTGAAGGGGAAGACCGGACTTAGATAATGACGACTATCTGTACAAACGGAACTGCTAAGTGTCTAGAAACGGTTTTAGGGAAATGTCATCGTGATATCGACTGTAAACGATTTATATTCCTACCATTTTCCTATTCTTTTTTTGTCCCCTACATGATGGCTATAGACCCAGCTAATGGCATTCCTAGCAACAGAAAAGCTGTCAAAGAGATATATCTTTTTTTTCGTCAAAAACAAATCGGATGAGCAGGATAGCTTCCTCACTGGGAGCTCTCTCTTAGCGGAGTTGCTGACTAGTTTTCTTCAGGTAATAGGTATCCAAATTAATGATCCTTTTGCACAATGGCTTATTTACAGCGTTTTCCCAAGAAAGGTGAATTTTTTGAATTGCTCTCATTAGAACACTTCTAGGACGGACATAACGAAAACTTCTGCCAACGAAACTACATCATGTAAGCCATATCTTCCCCTATAAAAGAAGACCCAATAAGCAGTCTAACTTTTTCCTCCAAATCTTTCTAAACGGATAGCGACTAAATATTCATCGGATTTCGTTATATAATATGTTTTTGAAAAAAGCACATCAAAACCTACAAAATGACTAGCGGTTTTTTTGAAAAAAAAAATGTTTAGTCGAAAAGTAAGTTTTCCATTTTCCAAAGGTAAAATTTTTCGGAAAAACTGCTCTCAAGACCGCTTAGATATTCCCAAAATAAGAGAACGAGCTTTAGTAAAAAATTTCCGACAATTTTTAGTGCTCAAAAATAGGAAAATAATGTTAGGTATCTTCCCTCCCTAACCCTTGGTTGAATGATGCCATAGGTAAAAAAAATTGAAAGTCTAAAACAATAGGAATCATCCTTATTCGACACAATAAAAGCAAGGAGGAAAAAAAAAAGTGAAAATAAACAAACTTAATTAAAAATCTCTTGAAAAGAGTGTTTTAAAATTTATTGTTTAATTGATAATAGGTTATGATAAAAGCGTAATATAAAAAGGCGTGATAGAGATATTACTAATAAGTCACAAAATGAGGGTTATTTTGATCGCACTTTTGGCCTTTGCGGCGGCAACAAACGCGGCCTCGATCTACGAGCCTGAAGAACCACAATGTAAGTATATTTAGAAATGTAAAAATAATTGGTTTTTTTTAGTCGTTTCCTTTGCGAGAAACATCATTGATAATTTGATCAGGCAAGCATTGGAATTTATCAGGAAACTTTTGAAAGAAAAGAACCGTACACTGTTCCCAACATTCCGGATCTAGCCATCAAAGATCAGGATCTTGGTGTAGAGTAAGTAAATGCTTTATTACATTATTAATTAATTAATTAATTTTTAAAGCATAAATGTTCAGCTCAAGAATGTCAAAGTATCCCAAGCAAGCGACTTCACAGTCGACCAAATCGACAATAACCTTCCCGAAGTCTGGGCGAAATTCCAAGTGAGCCTCCCGAAATTGCACTTGGAAGGAGACTACGTCGCAAGCGGAGTTGTCCAAGCCAAAAAAGTCAATGGACAAGGAAAATTCACGTAATTAACAGGATAATAATAAATATTTTAATCATATTTTTAGTGTTGACCTTATGGAATTTGTTCAGAAAGGTTTCATCCAAGCTAAAATCGAACGCCACCAGGTTCAATTAGAAACCATCGATTTGGACTACGACTTGAAAGACCTTAAAGTATTTATAAATTTTTAAATGTTATTGTTTAACCGAATTTTCAGTTCGATTTGGCTGGCCTCACTATCGAAGGGATGACCCAACAAGAAATCGATGATCTTCTCCACAAAAAATTCGTCGAATACCTTCAGACGAACAAAAGGACGTTATGCTGCCGTCTCCAAACACGTTAGAAGCTACAAAAACTTATGGCTGGCAATCTCTCAAACAGTCTTGGACTGGCTTAAAGACATGATGAGCATTGATTCAACACCTAAAAAGATACAATAAATTTTTTAAAAATTATTATGTCGTTTTGATTTCCTCATATGCAAACTAACTGATCACAGAAAAACACCTCTCACAGAAAGAATTTTTTTTTCTCTTAAGTTGCATCTATTTTCAGCAAAAGAAAATGCGATAGCTATCTCATGACGCGTTTTCGTAAGTAAGCCACTAAGGTGAGCTATTCATTTCTATCATTTTATGGTATCTATAGAACGGGAAGTCCTCAGAGGAAGAGGTCTCAGTTGACCGTAGTTCTCCAAAAGATAGAGCCACTAGTAGCTATACCTAATGCGAGACGAGACCGCGTCTGACGCCGGATTCTCTGCTACTGGCGCAGCACTTTTCCCCTCACTTCTCCCTGACCGCGCCCAGCAAAGCACAGAAAGCGACGAGTAATGCGATCATCACGTAGTTCATTTCTTCCCCAACATATCGCCTGTTTTGCATGTCGCTAGCGCCACGGGAAGCGAAGGTATTACATTTTTTAGAGGCTTCCCGCTGGCGCTAACTAAAGTCGCCTGCGGTCTCGAAAGGGTTAAAACAGGAGTCATTTTGACCCTACGTCAAAGGCACATCACCATATAACTTCTCTATTCAAATAAAGGGAGGCAAAGTGAAGCGTATTGCGCTTCTCGTGGTAGATTTACGAAGTAGCTACGGCCACCTTTTTGAGCATGGCCATATCCGTAAGAGGGTGTCCACTTCAAAAAGGCACTTATAACCTCCTTATAACCAAGGAGGTTGCATACACCCTCACATGATCCCCCCCCCCCCAAGTAAAGTAGAAGAACCCACTTGTCTGATTTCAACAAAATTTTGTTTGAGCTTTCAAGATAAAAATGATAAATACCTTTTTTTTAAGCAGTAAAAATTTTTTACTTATAATTTTTGATTATTCCTGGTTTCAAGTACCTTAAGATAAGATACTTTAGAAAATTAAATAAATTAGAATTTTACTGTCTGATTTAGTATCACAATCAAAATGAAATCGGTCGCATTAATTTTTCTCGGATTAGCCCTTTCCGGCATAAATGCACAGCCGATCAATGATGAATTCCGTAAGTTTTTATAAAATATCATTTTTAATAAAATAATTTGAAAGAAAACCTGATGTCGAATCCGATCGACGATTTGGTCAAGGAGGCATTGGAATACATCCGAAAATTGATGAGAGACCATGAACCTTTCCCGGTCCGGAAATGCCCGTTCAAACGTCAAAGGAGACGGAATCGAGTACGTCAAAAATAATAGTTGAAATAAATTTTTTTTAGTTTATCAGTTACATTTAAAAATTTGTACGTCTCGAAAGCGAGCGGTTTTTCGATCGATCATATCGAAAACAATATTTTACAATTGTGGGCGAAATTCGGAGTGACCGTTCCTACGATGCATCTCGAAGGGGGCTACGACGTGACCGGAAACGTTAAGGGAAAGAGTGTCAAAGGAAGTGGAAACTTCAAGTAAAAAGATTTAGTTTTCTTGGTTTATATAATAAATTTTAGGCTTGATATTAACAACTTGGTGACAAATGGCTACGTGGAAGTCGGACTAGTCGATAGTTACGTTCAAATGAAAAAATTAGACATCGATGATGTGAGCGATGTCAAAGTAAGTTCTCATTAAACTAAACAGCGTTGATTCCTTCAGTAGTTTTCAGCCGACGGTTTACAAGTTGATGGTATCTCCAGTGAGGAACTTGCACGTCTTTTCGATACAGCCGTCCTCGATTACTGCCAGAACAACAAAGCTTTCATTTCTCAGCAGGTGAGCGTCTACGTCCAAGGATACGCCAACGACATCATGCGCGGAAAAAGCCTTCAAGCTCTTTTAGACTGGCTTAAAAAGTTCATCCACGGCTAACAGCTTTTAAAAATAATTTAAAATTATTTTAGCAAATGTTCGATTGAAAAATACTAAAAATGTTATGTAAAATACAATGCTAGTTACGTGCAGTGTCATGTATGCCACTCTATGGATTCTTAGGTTTTTTTTTATGCTGCAGTAGAAGAACTCGGTACGTACCTTCATAACCTACAAACCATCTTTCCGCCCCTCACCCGCCATAAAGCATTAGCTTTGTTCCAATCGCAGTTTGAAACTTCTGGAGCATGCGCAGAAGGATTTGCACGTCTAATTTGACGGACAAACGATTTACGTCAAATTTGACGTCGTAACGCTTCTGCGCATGCTCAGGGAACTGCGGTTGGAACAAAACTATTATTTCGTTTATATTTTGCGCCCTGACAGAATTGAGACAAAAAAAAATTTAAAGAACCAAATTAGGGAAAGTAGCCAAAAGGGAAAAGAAGCCAAAGCAGAAAGTTACATATTATTTAAAATAATCAAATGATTTTTTATTGACATAAAATACACAAAAAACCATCAAGTGCCACCCAGGAAGAGAAAAACAGGAAAAACTTTTTTCCCCCAACCCTTTCGATTCCCTCGAATTCTCTGAGCAATAAAAAATGGAGACTTCCGGATTTATAATAAATGTACACAGGTTATTGCAAATTTAAACATATTTTTAAAAATTAAAACAAAATTTATAATGTACGTGACTGAATGTAGGAAGAAAAGGCACAACTCGTTGTCGAGAAAAGAGGAAGCTTTGGATACAGCCAGCTAACTTATTTTGGTAATTTGGGGTTATATAACCTTAAAACTTGGGATCCATTGAACAAATTTTGTAGTGCCTGAGCAGAAAGATCGCTTCATCATTTGGTCCAAGAGTCGCTGTCGTATCTGAGACGGTACATAAAAAACAATGAGCCATTTAAAGTGAACAATATCCCGAAGCAAAAGGTGAAAGGGGACGCCATCAATTTAAGTGTTAAACTCAGTAAATTGTCTGTGGCTTGCGGTGGAGAATTTACAGTCGAAGATATCACAACCGATCCATCTCGGATGCTGGTTCGGTACAAAATTAACCTACCACATCACAGTTTCCGGACTATTTGCCGTCAAAGGAAAAGAGCAAGGGCTCAAAGTCACACAAAAGGAAATTTCAGGTTTCTTTCTCCCTTAAAAATAAATAACCTAAATTATTTTAGAATCGGTCTTTACAATTCTAAGGTGACTGGAAGAGCCAGTTTGTTGGTTATTGAAGGAAAACTATATTTAAAACGACTTGATATCGATTATAGCATCAATCATAATTTGAAGGTTTGGCAAATTTTATGTGCTGCTTAATATTTATAGGTTGAAGACATCACCATATCCGGAGGGTCGGAATGACCGAAGTCGACCTATACGAACTCCTCCCTCATGTCATGTTTTTATACCTGGAAGAAAACGAAAAACTCATCTGCTTCGCACTTAGCGTCCAAATTTCAGACTTTGCCAACATCAAACTCTCAACCAGAACCGTCCGCGGTGCTCTAAAATGGCTCTCCGAAGAATAAAAACGAGATTTTTCTTATAATTAAATTTTTTTCAAAGAAAAACAAATTGTTGCTAATTTTACACTTTATTAACAGTTTTTTTAACCTTCAAAAAACTAAACAATTTAAAAATAACTAAATTATTATGGTAACCTAAATTAAAAATAACCTTTTTATATGTACTAAATTTTATACATAACTTCTTTTTTAACAGTCATCATTATAAAGGAGTATATTACACTCATAAATTAGTTGAACAAAACTGCTTTTATGAATATTGTTATTTACAGTGGTTTTTAAAATTTAATACTGCTATTATGTAAGATTCAAATTTTAAAGCTTGGTAGGAGGCAGGGGGCAGTCTTTTTATTTTAAAAAATAAGGCATGCACACAGCCTTTTTGTAATCAACTGCAGGAGATTAATACTTAAAGGCACTTATGAAAGTATTAAAATGATTTTATGTGTAGTTGTGTAAATGGCCTTCGGCTCCGGTGAAAATGACGTCGACCCAGATGCGTAGAGCTTCCGGGCTTGGAGCTTCGAGGTTGTAAAGACGGTTTGAACTTTTGACGACAAATGTCACTTTCGAATTTGGAGATTTGAATGTGTTAAGGTGGTCGACATAAACTTCCTCGATCGCCTGTAATTATTTTCATTAATGTTTTCAAATAAGGATAAACATCCGTTTCAACTTCCTCAAAAGTTATTAAGACACCCCTCAAGGTATGTGGAAAAGGGTCTTCCAGACATGACACCCTTCAAGGTATTTGGAAAAGGGTCTTCCAGACATGACACCCTTCAAGGTATTTGGAAAAGGGTCTTCCATGACACCCCTCAAGGTATTTGGAAAAGGGTCTTCCAGACATGACACCCTTCAAGGTATTTGGAAAAGGGTCTTCCAGACATGACACCCTTCAAGGTATTTGGAAAAGGGTCTTCCAGACATGACACCCTCAAGGTATTTGGAAAAGGGTCTTCCCTCAGGTATTTGGAAGTCTTACACCCTCAAGGTATTTGGAAAAGGGTCTTCCAGACATGACACCCTTCAAGGTATTTGGAAAAGGGTCTTCCAGACATGACACCCTTGTTGGAAAAGGGTCTTCCAGACAATGGTATTGGAAAAGGGACATTTATGGGGCCATCTGGGAAAAGAATTTCATTTTTCTCCCTTGTTTAGATAGCAACAAAAATTACTGAGCTGCCCTACTTAAAGCAAGCTACAGAATAGTACTTTTTTGCAATCTGCGAATTTTTTCTGGGGATTGTTTATCCCAGAAACTAATTAGACATGCTAAGCTTAACTAATGACAGTGTAACATCAGCTGTCATTAGTTGGCACTTCTGCCAACTTTCACGCCTCTTCCAACTTGTGCTGACAGAGATGCAGCGTGGGCCAAAAGAACGCCATCTTGTGACTTGCTAGAGATTTGTGATTAAAATTTTATTTCTGCAATTCAGACGTTCACCCCTAGATAACATTTTTATTATTCAATGAATCTAACATTTTAACGCAAACATGGCATTGGCATTATAAATGAATCTAAAACAGTATTGGTGAAGATCAGACCAATAGTACAGCCAATCAACTGGAAGACCCTCTTCCAGCAACCCAACAAGGAGGGGATACAATAACTTCTTTGAGGAAGTCTGTAGATTCAAACTCAATAGTGTTGATTTGACTAGTTTTACCTTGAAGTAAGCCCCTCCTCGGACTTTTTTCTGCTTTATCAGCGTAGTAAGAAAAAGTGCGAGCTCCACGGTCGAAAACAAACCACCTCTTGTTCCACCTCGAGTTGAACCTCGTCGACATCTTATTAAGGTAACCGCGGCATGATGTAGAGTCGATTATGACATGCGGGCACAAATCAACCTGATGTCCAGCCGATTCTATATGCTTCCGAAGGTCAATTTCACTCTGGGATAGGTAGATATCGGGTCAACGGGCGCTGTAAATTTGATGAAGACTTTGACCTCAATTAATCGAAAGGGTCATCGCTGTAAACTGAAGCATCAGACAACGGTCGACTTTCAGGTGTCAGATTTACCTACAAACTAATAATTCTCTGCACAAAAAACTAAATCACATGATGAGCATCACTACGTCTTCTTTTTCTATTTAAATTCGCGTAATTTAACCACATTAGTTGTTTATCAAAAAGAAAACAGAAAAAAAGATCTTCATGGACTATCAGCGATTTGACGTAAGCCAGTTTAACTTTAAAATAAAATTCTGGGACCATTTTTGTATTAAAAACCTCTTTTATGTTATAGACCGCCCAGGCGTCGGAATCGAAATGACTTGGCTTTCCTCTCGCAATATTTTGGGACAACTTGGAATTGGACGTAAGCCAATTTTATAGTGTTTTGAACAATTTTTTTGCTGCGGAGTCTTTTTAAACTAAATTTTCTGTTCCGATTTTAAACATTTATACAAGGTTGAGTTATTTTTCGACAAGGCAGAGTTCCCATCTTTCATTTGCCAGTAGGAATTTAGGGGCGAGACTAATTGGAAATGTTTTCCGTCAGGAGTAGTAACAAAAAAAAGACTTACAGGAGACATTTTTGCTCATCGGACTGCATGGCTTTTTCGCTTCTTCGCTGCTAACACCGCTAAAAAATTGATTAGATGAAAATTTAGAAACTTTAGCTTACCTGTCTCTGGTTGGTTCAAGGCTTGAATCGCTTGTGACGGATGTAAATGATTGGCAGTTACTGTTTGATTGAGTTGCCACTGAGCTTTAACTTATCCTGAACCCTTTTTTTCAATTCTTCAACCCTTGCCTTTCCTCTTGAATAAATAAAGGCTTCCTTGGTTCGCCAAATGGATCGCACGGTTCCTCTCGATTCCTGAAGAGACTCAATCGTCCTTTTCCCAAAGAATTACAGTCGCCCATTCAATCGGTGCTCCAGAAGTTATCCCGAAATCCTATCCAAGTCATCCTGACTAGGAGCTCGCCTACGTATAACCCCTTCAGTCCCTTCAAATAAATATAAAATTACTTAACTATTCTAATTTACAACATCCTGTTTAATTAGGGTCACTCACGTTTTCAATCTTTTTAGGCGAAAGTCTCTCCAGTCTCGATGATTTCATTCAATCTGTTTCTTCCCTGGAAAAAAATTATTATCTAATAATTGTTCAAAAATAAGATTAACGGATGGTTATATTTATCCAAAAAATTTACCTCCTCAATCTCTTTCATGTGGACGATTCTTTGCAACTCGAATTTGTTGTTGATGGTCGGCTGGGATTTTTTGAGGGTGGCGACTTCACTTTTCGAGCTTCATGACGCTCGATTGCTTCATTTAGTTCTTTCTGGAGGTCCTCACGCTTTGAAAGCCAACCGGTTTTCTTCCAAAAGTTGAAACTCAGAAAGTTCAGACTAAAATTATCTTAAATGCAAGTTTCTAAAAATAAATTCTATTACCTTTTTATCTCTATCAAGCAGATCTTTGTTCTACAAACGAAGATT
>JACGAQ010003697.1:0-25323 GCA_014119065.1 Orius insidiosus
TTCTTCGGAAAAAATAAGTGGAATTAAAAAAAACGAGTCTCCTAGGTCAATTTTAACGGATTTTAGCGCAAAAAACGCTAAATTTTGACATTTTTTAAAAGTTGTCCAAAATTGTGTCATATGAGTACTCAAATCTACTTGAAATTTTGCGTAGATTACGAATCTGAAATAAAAATAGGGGTTCTCATTTGAAATACGAAGTTAGGTTGTATCTGGGACACCCTGTATATCCAGGCGGATTTTAACTACACCATCAAATTCTTTGTTTTAAATTAAGGGGGGTTTACATTTAACTTTTTTTCGTAAAACCACTTTTAACGCTCTCCCAGACGCTTGCCATGTGTTTCCGGACACCCTGTATAGTACATAAAAAAAAATCCTTTTATATTGTTTTTGTTATTTGTTATCTTAAGCGGCGACTTGTCACGAATTTTTTCCTGATATCAAGTTAAAATAATAAAATCTTTATTTTTTGTCCAACTTTTTTTTCGTTCTTAGATAAGCTTTTCCTAGTCTCAATAAAAGAAAGCAATAAACTTAGATTTCTTCGAAAAAAACTCGGGTTTTTTTTTCCTCTTATAAAGAGGAAGGAAATGCGCATTGGTTATCTCAAAATAGTAGAAAGAATCGTGTTAATTATAAAATAAAGTAAATAGTCTGATTTTTTTTTTATTTATTTCTAAGGAAGTTCATATCGAAAGAGGAAGTTTTAACAATGGAAACAAAATTCATTTTTAACATTTTTTCCCTTCTCTAATAAAATTTTAAATGGGTCGCCAAATTTAGTTTCTTCCCTCGAAATTAAGATCTTTTGGGGCTCAATCTATCATTTTTGTCTAGAAAACCGTTTGTTTGGAGGTTTTCAGCTCATTCATCTGAGAAACCCCTTTTTTACGGGATTTTCGGAAGGTTTCTTAAATTTTTTCAACGACGTTTCAAACGTTTTTTCGTTCTTTCGGGGAGAAACTCCCATAGGTCCTTCCTTCCAATGTTTTTACCAAATAATCCTACCTGTATACAATTATTTAAAATGAGAAGCGAAAAATTTGAGCAGTACACACCCATTTCTTGTGAAAATTTTTATTTTAATACTAATACACTATTTTTATTACCTTTCTCTTCATCACCATTTATGAGGAGTTCTCGGGAGTTTTTCTCGGCTTTTAGACAAAGAAACACAATTTTTACAGGATGTTGGGGCTTTTACTCAGTTTTTGACAGACAAATCCCATTTTTGTATGAATTTTAGGACTTCCCCCAGTTTTTGGGCAGGAAAACCTACTTTTACTGGATTCTGGAAAATCTTTGTGAGTTTTTTGAGAGAATCCCCATTATTGAAGAATTCTAGGGAGTTTTCCTCGGCTTTCAGACAAAGAAACACAATTTTTACAGGATGTTGGGGCTTTCACTCAGT
This sequence comes from Orius insidiosus, assembly GCA_014119065.1. Taxonomy (NCBI): domain Eukaryota; kingdom Metazoa; phylum Arthropoda; class Insecta; order Hemiptera; family Anthocoridae; genus Orius; species Orius insidiosus. Next base: position 1,415 of record JACGAQ010003697.1, read on the forward strand.
TTTTTGATAGACAAATCCCATTTTTGTATGAACTTTAGGATTTCCCCCAGTTTTCGGGCAGATAACCTACTTTTACTGGATTCTGGAAAATCTTTGTGAGTTTTTTGACAGAGAATCCCCATTATTGAAGAATTCTAGGGAATTTTCCTCGGCTTTCAGACAAAGAAACGCAATTTTTACACGATGTTGGGGCTTTTACTCAGTTTTTGACAGACAAATCCCATTCCTACAAAATTTTAGGACTTCCCCAAATTTTCGGGCAGGAAAACCTTATTTTTAAAGGATTTTTGGAAATTTTATGGCTTTTCTGACATAGAATACTTATTTTCTAAGAATCTCCGGAGTTTTCCTCGGCTTTTAGACAAAGAAACGTAATTTTTACAGGATGTTGGGGCTTTCACTCAGTTTTTTGACAGACAAATCTTATTCCTACAAAATTTTAGGATTTCCCCCATTTTCGGGCAGGAAAACCTCATTTTTACTGGATTCTGAAAATCTTGTGAGTTTTTGACAGAGAATCCCCATTTTGAAGAATTCTAGGAGTTTTCCTCGGCTTTCAGACAAAGAAACAATATTTACACAATGTTGGGGCTTTTACTCAGTTTTTTGACAGACAAATCCCATTTTTGTATGAATTTTAGGATTTCCCCCAGTTTTTAGCAGGAAAACCTATTTTACTGGATTCTGGAAAATCTTTGTGAGTTTTTTGACAGAGAATCCCCATTATTGAAGAATCTAGGGAGTTTTCCTCGGCTTTTAGACAAAGAAAACAATATTTACACATGTTGGGGCTTTTACTCAGTTTTTTGACAGACAAATCCCATTCATACAAATTTTAGGATTTCCCCCAGTTTTCGGGCAGGAAAACCTTATTTTTACAGGATTCTGAAAATTTTTGTGGTTTTTGACAGAGAATATTATTTTAAGAATTCTAGGAGTTTTCCTCGGCTTTTAGACAAAGAAACGTAATTTTTACAGGATGTTGGGGCTTTTACTCAGTTTTTTGACAGACAAATCCATTCATACAAAATATTAGGATTTCCCCCAGTTTTCGGGCAGGAAAACCTATTTTTACTGGATTCTGGAAAATCTTGTGTTTTTTGACAGAGAATCCCCATTATTGAAGAATTCTAGGGAGTTTTCCTCGGCTTTCAGACAAAGAAACAATTTTTAGGATGTTGGGGCTTTTACTCAGTTTTTTGACAGACAAATCCCATTTTGTATGAATTTAGGATTCCCCCAGTTTTTGGGCAGGAAAACCTACTTTTACTGGATTCTAGAAAATCCTTGTGAGTTTTTTGACAGAGAATCCCCATTATTGAAGATTTCTAGGGAGTTTTCCTCGGCTTTCAGACAAAGAACGCAATTTTTACAGGATGTTGGGGCTTTTACTCAGTTTTTTGACAGACAAATCCCATTTTGTATGAATTTTAGGACTTCCCCCAGTTTTTGGGCAGGAAAACCTACTTTTACTGGATTCTGGAAATCTTTGTGAGTTTTTTGACAGAATCCTCATTATTGAAGAATTCTAGGGAGTTTTCCTCGGCTTTCAGACAAAGAACACATTTTTACAGGATGTTGGGGCTTTTACTCAGTTTTTTGACAGACAAATCCCATTTTTGTAAAATTTTAGGACTTCCCCCAGTTTTGGGCAGGAAAACCTACTTTTACTGGATTCTGGAAAATCTTTGTGAGTTTTTTGACAGAGAATCCCCATTATTGAAGAATTCTAGGGAGTTTTCCTCGGCTTTAGACAAAGAAAACAATTTTTACACAATGTTGGGGCTTTTACTCAGTTTTTGACAGACAAATATCATTTATATAAAATTTTAGGATTTCCCCCAGTTTTCGGGCAGGAAAACCTTATTTTTACTGGATTTTTGAAAACTTTTGTGGCTTTTTGACAGAGAATTTATTGAAGAATTCTAGGAGTTTTCCTCGGCTTTTAGACAAAGAAACGTAATTTTTACAGGATGTTGGGGCTTTTACTCAGTTTTTTTGACAGACAAATCACATTCCTACAAAATATTAGGATTTCCCCCAATTTTCGGGCAGGAAAACCTTATTTTTACTGGATTCTGGAAAATATTTGTGGGTTTTTTGACAGAGAATCCCCATTATTGAAGAATTCTAGGGAGTTTTTCCTCGGCTTTCAGACAAAGAAACACAATTTTTACAGGATGTTGGGGCTTTTACTCAGTTTTTTGACAGACAAATCATTTATATAAAATTTTAGGATTTCCCCAGTTTTCGGGCAGGAAAACCTTTTTTTACTGGATTTTTGAAAATTTTGTGGCTTTTCTGACAGAGAATATTATAAGAATTCTAGGGAGTTTTCCTCGGCTTTTAGACAAAGAAACGTAATTTTTACAGGATGTTGGGGCTTTACTCAGTTTTTTGACAGACAAATCCCATTTATGAATTTTAGGACTTCCCCCAGTTTTTGGGCAGGAAAACCTACTTTTACTGGATTCTGAAAATCTTTGTGAGTTTTTTGACAGGGAATCCCCATTATTGAAGAATTCTAGGGAGTTTTCCTCGGCTTTTAGACAAAGAAAAACAATTTTTACACAATGTTGGGGCTTTACTCAGTTTTTTGACAGACAAATATCATTTATAAAATTTTAGGATTTCCCCAGTTTTCGGGCAGGAAAACCTTATTTTTACAGGATTTTTGGAAAACTTTGTGGTTTTCTGACAGAGAATATTTTAAGAATTCTCCGGAGTTTTCCTCGGCTTTAGACAAAGAAACGTAATTTTTACAGGATTGGGGCTTTTACTCAGTTTTTTGACAGACAAATCCATTTTTGTATGAATTTTAGGACTTTCCCCCATTTGGGCAGGAAAACCTACTTTTACTGGATTCTGGAAAATTTGTGGTTTTTTGACAGAGAATCCCCATTATTGAAGAATTCTAGGGAGTTTCCTCGGCTTTCAGACAAAGAAACAATTTTTACAATGTTGGGGCTTTCACTCAGTTTTTTGACAGACAAATCCCATTTTGTATAAAATTTTAGGACTTTCCCCCAGTTTTGGGCAGGAAAACCTACTTTTACTGGATTCTGGAAAATTTTGTGGTTTTTTGACAGAGAATATTATTAAGAATTCTCCGGAGTTTTCCTCGGCTTTCAGACAAAGAAACGTAATTTTACAGGATGTTGGGGCTTTCACTCAGTTTTTTGACAGACAAATCCCATTCCTACAAAATATTAGCATTTCCCCCAATTTTCGGGCAGGAAAACCTTATTTTTACTGGATTCTGGAAAATATTTGTGGGTTTTTTGACAGAGAATCCCCAGTTTTGCGGAATTTTCAGGAGTTTTCTCAAAGAAACACGTTTTTCACAAGATTTTAGGTACTTTTGTTAGGATTTAAAAATGAGAAGCAAGGAGCAGTACACCCATTGTTGTGAAAATTTCTATTTTTAATACTAATACACTTTTTTATTACCTTTCTCTTCTTAAGTTCCTATGTTATGAAACTAGATGGCGTTTAAACCACAGTCTAAAATTCAGATCTCCGGTAAGAGTCACCAGAGTTTGACCACTGGCCCACAAAATTGAGCCTCAATGACAGAAATAGTAAAAAAGGAAACCCCCAGGAAAGAATAAAACAATTAATATTAACATGAACTTTATTCTGAGCGCCAAATTTGTCATTTCCTAAAATTAATATAATAAAAACTTTTCATTATGATATGCGACAGTTCTATTACAAAAACAAAATCTTATAAATCTCATTTATTCTGTTCCCCTTTTTTTCAATCATATCACATAAAAAGAAACTTAATTTTTGATGACACAATTACCCTAATTACTACTACTAGAATAATCTCAGAATAAATAAAAGCCTAAAAAATGAAAATTATGACTTATAGTTTGAACCTTCTTGGTGTTTTATTTAAAAATGAAGGTTATGATTGATATATCAATATTCCTATAAAATTAACTAATTAAATAAATAAAACTTAAAAAAATGATCTTGTGGCGAAATCCCACTTTGTATTTTGGGCTAAGGCCACTTCATTTATTGAGATCAATTAATTTCTATAAATCTAAAACTGAAAATTAAAAAAAAAATTGAGCTATTTTTCTAAGATGTTCTAAGTGAAAAATAAAATTTATTTTATTTTGATTTTATGAAGTTTCAATTTGAAGCCTAACATTTCGGAAAGGACGCCAGAAAGGGCGCTAAGAATGACGACTTAGTGATAGTGTAGAGATAAGGGTTGGCTGAGAAGCCTGAAATTTATATGGTGACTCAAGCTCTTTGAGGAGATCAGCGGCAAGTTTGAGGACGCTGTTAGACACCATAAGTTCCTCTTTTTTGTTCGGTTTTTGCTCGATTTGAAGATAGAGGTTGATCTGCTCCGTAATTAAGACAGAGAGGTTTCTGTATTTTTTGTTTATTTTTGTACCAAGAGTCATAAAACGGAGAAGAAAAAATGATAATATTACGCTCCAAACGAGCGCTTCCGCATTACAATGAACGTTCGACTGCTCCGACTCTTTTATATGCTCCACAGCTAAGAATGAAAGGAGCGACAAAGTTATTAAAAACACCGTCGAAACTATCACGTCTACAGAATGCTGCGGCCCTCGTTTCTGTAAAAGAAAATTAAATACAAAATAATTATTAGGTGGCTGAGTTTCATTTTGCACACCTAATAAATAAAAATTGTAGGAAATTTAATTCTCTATAAATTTGTACTTAATTATTTTTTTCTAGGATGCACCATTTTCAGAAAATAATTTTTTTATAAATAAATTTATCTTGAAAACAGTGCGTCCTAGAGAAAAATGAATAGAATAAAAATTAAAGAGAATTAAATTTCCAACAGATTTTATTTAGTGCATTTTTTCAATATCTGTAACGGTTTACGATTTACAAGCCTTTAAAAATTAACCTTCTTAATGGTTATACTTCAATAACCTTCTTACACGGAGAAGGTCAACTTTTGATGGACTTTAACGCCTAAAATGTTCAAAATTTTGAAAAAATGAACAACTAGGTGTACAAAATGAAACTCGGCTAAAATCTACAAAATTCAAATTTCCCTGTGGCTGAGTTTCATTTTGTACACTAATAAATAAAAATTGTAGGAAATTTAATTCTCTATAAATTTGTACTTAATTATTTTTTTCTAGGATGCACCATTTTCGGAAAATAATTTTTTTTTAAAATAATTTATCTTGAAAACAGTGCGTCCTAAAGAAAAAATGAATAGAATAAAAATTAAAGAGAAATAAATTTCCAACAGATTTTATTTAGTGCATTTTTTCAATATCTGTAACGGTTTACGATTTACAAGCCTTTAAAAATTAACCTTCTAATGGTTATACTACAATAACCTTCTTACACGGAGAAGGTCAACTTTTGATGGACTTTAATGCCTAAAATGTTTAAAATTTTGAAAAAATGAACTACTAGGTGTACAAATTGAAACTCGGCTAAAATCTACAAAATTCAAATTTACCCTGTGGCTGAGTTTCATTTTGTACACCTAATATAATAATAAATTTATCTCAAAAAATTTGTATTTCTTACTCTTAAATATGATCGAACAGAAAGCCATGTTTTGATATTTCGAACTTTGTTGAGCCTAAAATGCGGCAACTCGGATTTTCTAGCTCGCCTAAATGAAGTGAGATGCGAAAAAAATTTCGCATACAAAAATCTCTGTTTAAAAGTTCTTTCAGCGACGACGATCAAAAAGAAGAAAAGCGACGAAATCGATATTCTTTCAAACAAAGTCACTAATGTGATCGTTTTTTCCCTTTAAAAAATTTAGTTTTTTATTTCTTTCAAGGAGAACAACGAACCATTTATTTTCACCGAAAGCTATTTGACAAAAGCACGCCAAATATTCGGTGAGAGAAGAAAATGGATCTGGGCTGTTGAAAAAATCTGGGTATGGAGGAAGATCTTTGGCCTCGCTTAATCTCGCAATTGATGGCACCAATCCAATGAATATGGATACAAACATACCTGAAAATTTGTTCTTTAAGGAGGTATGATGGTTTTTAAGTGAGTTGCTTTGTACATTTTTCGTTGTTAACAACGGTTTTCGGTTTTTCCCTTCTATCTCGGAAACCGTCGCCCAAAACGAAAAAATGTCTTAAGTAAAAGTTGTAGGTACTAAAATTTACTACATAAAATATTATTAGTTTTTTCCGTCAGAGCAATACTTTAGGAGATATAGAAGTATTTAAGTTGGTTGCTTTGCAAATGTTTCGTTGTTAACAACGGTTTTCGGTTTTACCCTTCTATCTCGGAAACCGTCGCTCAAAACGAAAAAACGTCTTAAGTAAAAGTCGTAGCTACAAAGATTTACTACAAAAAAGACTTCATTGGTTTTTTTTGTCAGAGCAATACTTAAGGAGATATGAGGGTTCTTAAGTGAGTTGCTTTGCAAATTTTTCGTTGTGAGCAACGGTTTTCGGTTTTTCCCTTCTATCTCGGAAACCGGCGCTCACAACGAAAAAATGTCTTAAGTAAAAGTTGTAGGTACAAGGATTTCCTACAAAAATTTCTATATTCATTATTGCGTAAGAGCAATATTTAAGGAGTTATGAGGTTAAAACTAATAATCCTACAGAGCCTGTCTGAAAACTTAAAACCTTCATATCTCCTAAAATATTGCTCTGACGGAAAAAACTAATATGATATTTTATGTAGTAAATTTTTGTAGCTACAACTTTTACTTAGGACATTTTTTCGTTTGAGCGACGGTTTCCAAGATAGAAGGGAAAAACCGAAAACCGTTGCTCACAACGAAAAATGTACAAAGCAACCAACTTAAAACCCTCATATCCCCTTGATAATGATTCTTAAGAATATTTCATGAATATTTACCTGCGTAGAAGTAGTCGACATGTTCAGGCATAGCTTCGACTCTTGCTATAATGGCAGAACTTATATCCAAAACAGACAACTCCGCTTTTTTAACTTCTCTTTTTTCCCACATAGTACAACTCACTAAAAAAAATGATAAGTCTATCATTTTTAAAAAGATGAAAAAATACCTTTATCTGAGGCTGCACAACTTGGGCTTAAAATAGCAGAAGGTGACTGAAAATTAAAGTTTTATAGGTCCTGAAAGGTTTTTAAAAGTACCATATGGAACTCAGAAGCGAAGGGATGATCGTCGATTTCTGAGCTGACCGAACAGTCTTCGGAATTCGTGGTGATTCCGATCCATTCAGCGGCGCTTGTAGTACCTTCGGTGAGCGCTGGACAGAAACTTCCAGTTTCGCCTTCATCGCTGCTGTTATACGAGCTTTCCGCCTGAGGCTCAGCGACTGCTAAATGTAATGCCTGATGAGATCCACGTCTTCTTACTATCAATCTTTGCTGTAAAAGAAAGTGTTATAGCAATTTTCTGATCATTGCGTTTACTTGAGGTTCGTTGCTTCCTTCAGAATCTGATTCATGATGATCGGTCTCCCCTGAGCTTAAACGATTACGTCCAACTAAAAATGAAATAATAAAAAAAAAAGTAAAAATATGAAGCTTACTGGATGCCCTTCTAGCTGATTGTTCAAGCCAGTTATTCCTAAAGACGGCTTCCGGCTCTAATTTCTTCTCCTCTTTATCTATCACAGAATTATCACAAACTTCCGCCTGTCTCTCCTCCCCAGAGGCCTGACTGTTGAGGCTTTCAAAACCATCATCATCTTGCTGGTTTCCTTCTGGTTGATTCGGTTGATTGTCTTTTTCATCGTCTTTTGATAAAAGGATGGTCGGCTTTTGCTCCCATCCTACACTTCTTCGCCTTCTAGTTTTATTACTGTCCTCAAACGAAAGTCTACAAAAAAGTTTAAAATTTTCACATATTTCGACATTACTTTCTCAGTCTTCCTCTTTTGCTGAATTTATTTGCCTCAGCGACTGCTGCAAACTCCGTATCTGGCTTCTCAACTAAAACAATATAAGAAAACTAAATTTTTTTTATAAAATTGTCAATTACCAGGCTTAGACTGGCGCCTTTTTGTCCGCTTGATGCGCCTAGATTTGCTATTGAATGGCGCCAAATCTTTGGCGCAGGACGAACGTGGCGATACGATCTGCGAGTGGAGAATACAAAGAATCGCCATCATCACAACCGGAACGACGACTTCGCTTAAATTTACAGACTGGAATAAAAACGCCATTTTATTTCAAAATAAATATTTTTTTCCACATAAAAATCTACGTTTTTACCATATAAGACCGAACCACAGAGAACATGCTCTGTCAGGGGAGAATTAAAAAAAAAGAAAAGAAAAAACTATAAAAAAAATAATTACCCGTAAAAAAATAAGAGGGATGCACCCTTAATGCGACGTCATTTTCCAGTCCTTCACCTGAAAATATTGAAAGGTGATGGAACTTTCCCACCTGGTTTTTTTTCTTTATCCGCCTACACCAGGTTGTCGTTCATATTTAAATTAAACCCCACATTCGCATATTCTATGCGTTAAAAATAAAAATTTGAAAAAAATTTGAAAATTACCTTAATTGTGCCTTCTGGCATGTTATAATAAGCGTAGAAATAGGTGGCCATATTCGCCATCTGAAGTATGTACAATACGAGGAGTATGAGGTACATCGTAAACGACGTTTGGTATGACCACCATTCAACGTAGATCGGAAGGAAGACGAGTCTCGTCACGGCTAATCTCGTCACCGCCAGAAACCCATGCTTCGGCTTCGCTTTCGTAAAGGAGGAGCCTAGAAATTTCAAGGAAATACTTAATAATTTTCATATTCAGCTAGGTTGGCTAAACTGGAAGGACTTGACCTGAGGAAGAAGCCAAATAACTTAACAAAAACAGTTTCAGCCGAAAAACTAAGGTAAACTTGATTTCTCAACCAGGAAATCACGGAATTCCCAATAACCCAGTTAAAATAGTGTTTCTAGGCCAAAAAACTGAAGAAAACTCTTTGATAAGGCACATAATAAGAATGCTAAAAATGGAAAGTTCCATTTTTGTGAATATGAAAGAAGCTTTTAACATTTTCAAGGAAGATTCTGGGAAAATTGGGTGAAAATTAGAAGAAATTAATGCTCTCCTGAAAAACAGACATGGAGGGTATTACAGTAACATTTTAACTTCCTTAAAGAAGTTATTGTGATACCCTCCACGTCAGGTTTTTGCAGAAGGGTCTTCCAGACCCCGGAGGGTCAAATCGAATATTGATCTTAACCGATCTCAACTTTGTTAGTGGTGCCGGCCGGCCGTCCGTAGCATTTTTTCCAGGATACTTTACGGCCACAGTTTTTAACCGATTTTCACCAAATTTTCTTTAGTCGGTGAACAAGAAACTAATGAGGATTTTTGAATTTCGAAACATGGAGGAGATATGTCTGTTTGAAATTTTAAAAATTCGCTGCGGCCGAACCGTTGGTCTGATTTTCACCAAATTTTCACCAATTACTCCTTATATTTTTTAAGAATTTTAGGTGAAAAAAAATTATCATTTTAGTAGGGAGAAATTTCACTCTTCCACTCGCTACGAGAGGGACCTCCCTTGGGCAAAAATCCCATTATTCTACCTTGATACTTAGAAAATTAAAAAAAAAAAAATAGAACTTAGAAAATTTTTCAGAAAAAAAGCGCAAATTTAAAAAAGAAAACTCGGAAAATTTTTCAAAAAAAAAACTAGGAACATTTTTTGAAAAAAAAAAACTGAAAATTTTTCAGAAAAAAAAATAAAAAATTTAGAACAAAAAAACTTCCTTCTCCGTTATACTTCCCCCTCTGTTGTACTTTCCCTCCTTTATACTTCCCCCTTCTTGGTACTTCCTCCTCCATTACACTTCCCTCCTTTATACTTCCCCCTCCTATATTTTTACTTCTCTTTAAGAAAGTTTTCATTGGAAGCTCTTCAAACTAGTACTTTTTTAAAGTTAACATTCTAGCCACACTTCTGGTGTAGATTGATTACCAACCCACAGAAGCTTGAGAAAATTGAGCTTTTTAATTGACTTATCCTCATTTTAACCTAAAGGTCCCTCATTTATTTTAAGGCTTCCAAATTGGCGGGAGAAAAACTTCACAATTAATTTAAAATTAGACTTTTGACGTCACAAATATTTAAATAAAGCCCCACGTTTGGCGAAAAATTGGCTTTAAGCCCATAAACAGGTGTTAAACAATAGTTTAAACTATTTTTTTTTTTTTAATGAAAGGTGATGATTTTACCCACTTAAACAAGCAATAAATTGAGTTTTATGTGTTTAAGGGGATATGAGGGTTTTAAGTTGGTTGCTTTGTACATATTTCGTTGAGATCAACGGTTTTCGGTTTTTCCCTTCTATCTTGGAAACCGTCGCTCAAAACGAAAAAATGTCCTAAGTAAAAGTTGTTGAAGGTTTTAAGTTTTCAGACAGGCTCTGTAGGATTATTACTTTTAACCTCATAACTCCTTAAATATTGCTCTGACGCAAATAATGAATAATAAATTTTTTTTAGGAAATCTTTGTACCTACAACTTTACTTTGGACATTTTTTCGTTTTGAGCGACGGTTTCCGAGATAGAAGGGAAAAACCGAAAACCGTTGCTCACAACGAAAAATTTGCAAAGCAACTCACTTAAGAACCCTCATATCTCCTTAAGTATTGCTCTGACAAAAAAACCAATGAGGTCTTTTTTGTAGGAAATTTCCGTAGCTACGACTGTTGCTTAGGACGTTTTTTCGTTTTGAGCGACGGTTTCCGAGATAGAAGGGAAAAACCGAAAACCGTTGTTAACAACGAAAAATTTGCTAAGCAACCAACTTAAATACTTCCATATCACCTAAAGTATGCTCTGACGGAAAAAACTAATAAGATATTTTATGTAGTAAATTTCCGAAGCTACACTTTTACTTAGGACATTTTTTTCGTTTTGAGCGACGGTTTCCGAAGGAAAAAACCGAAAACCGTTGCTCACAACGAAATGTACAAAGCAACCAACTTAAAACCCTCATATCCCCTTAATTATATCACAAAAGAAAATAATATTGACTTTAAGTCTAAATATAGTAAGTTGTAATTAATTGGAAATGTTCTAGACTATCTTAAAATACTTCAAGACCAAGGTCTAAGTAGAGCACCTTTTTTGCGTTATTTTAAATCCGTTTTCCGCCTACCTCTTACGAGATCTACGTCGATTAAATCTGTCTTTAGTTTCGCCGTCTTTTTCGGGACGTGGGTAAAACCGCTTAGAATCCTCTGTTCGACCGTTTTCTCCCATTCTTGTTTGTCGTACGTCCCGATTTTCTTTTGATACCTACCAAAAAAACAAAATATTTATAACTGAGTAAATTAGGATGAGGAAAAAGGATGAAATAAGAGGAACGAGCAGAAAAAAAGCAAGTGAGGCAACTGTGGTAGGTACGGGCAGAGATGGGCAAAATCTTAATCATGAATATGATTAAGATTTTTAATCATAGGAATATTTTTCTGTGATTAAGAATAAGATTAAAATCTTAATCACAGAGATGATAATAATAAAATCTTAATCACAGAGATGATTAAGAATAAAATCTTAATCACAGGAAATCTGTGATTAAACTCTTAATCACAGGAAATCTATGATTAAACTCTTAATCACAGGAAATCTATGATTAATCACAGGAAGTCTGTGATTAAACTCTTAATCACAGGAAATCTGTGATTAATCACAGGAAGTCTGTGATTAATCACAGGAAGTCTGTGATTAATCATAAAAATACGATTAATCATTGGAATTTGGGATTAATTAAGGAAAATAACGATTAATCATTGGAATTTGGGATTAATTAAGGAAAATAATGATTAATCATTGGAATTTGGGATTAATTAAGGAAAATAATGATTAATCATTGGAATTTGGGATTAATTAAGGAAAATAATGATTAATCATTGGAATTTGGGATTAATTAAGGAAAATAATGATTAATCATTGGAATTTGGGATTAATTAAGGAAAATAATGATTAATCATTGGAATTTGGGATTAATTAAGGAAAATAATGATTAATCATTGGAATTTGGGATTAATTAAGGAAAATAATGATTAATCATTGGAATTTGGGAATAATTAAGGAAAATAATGATTAATCATTGGAATTTGGGATTAATTAAGGAAAATAATGATTAATCATTGGAATTTGGGATTAATTAAGGAAAATAATGATTAATCATTGGAATTTGGGATTAATTAAGGAAAATAATGATTAATCATTAGAATTTGGGATTAATTAAGGAAAATAATGATTAATCATTGGAATTTGGGATTAATTAAGGAAATAATGATTAATCATTGGAATTTGGGATTAATTAAGGAAAATCATATTCATGATTAAGATTTTGCCCATCTCTGGGTACGGGCTGGAAACCCAAAGGTCATAGGTTCGAAACCAACAGAGGGGCCAACTTTTTTCCACTCTTTTTCCATTTAAGTCCAGCATTCGACCAAAAAATAAAAATCACCAAAAAAGTTACTTTTTTTATAGAAAAAAAATCAATTTTTAATTTTAAGGCCATGAATAAGTAGAACATAAGGGAAGCACCTTGACAACTTCATTTCCTCATAAATCCAATTCAAGCTTCATTGGTTTAAAATTAATTAAGGCTCCATGAAGTCTAATAAATGACAATGTAAATTTTGATCTAGGATGATTGAATATAAGAGAAAAGATTTAAAATTAGAACAATGTCCATTTAAGCTGGTTACAACATGTTTTTCAAAGATCCTTAGAGCCTCCCTCTCTTAAAGGGCTAACAGTTTTACTTCAATAAATTATGTTGGAGAAAGGCGATGACCCTAAACATTGGTCAACCTTGTTAGAAAACTAGACAGTCTATAAATAGAACTATCAAAATAGGAAGTCGAGTGGACTTTTCCGTTTACACAACTTCAAACGCTACTTTTAATTCGAATAAATAAACCAAGAAAGAAAAAACAAAAAAGCAGATAAGGAAAAAAAAACAATTTATTATCGGAGAACAAAAAATAAACTTTTGACACCTTTTTTAAAATATTAATAATTATTTACCATGTAAGTACGTCTTGGATGCAATGACCCATCTTGAAAACTAGTTTTCCTTTTCCTTAGGAGCCCAGTCTACATTTCATATGGCAACTCTGAAATAAAGAAAAAATTAAAAACTTTTTTTAAGACCAAAAATAATACTTTGTAGGTGTTAAATCTATGAAAGAGAAACTCCACTTTTTAACGATGGATATGAATTCCCTGAAAAACCTCATTTCATAGCATTTTTGGAAGTTTCCGTGGGTTTTCTGACAGATAATCACCATTTTAGAGGAATTCTCGGGAGTTTTCCTCGGCTTATAGACAAAGAAACACAATTTTTACAGGATGTTGGGGCTTTTACTCAGTTTTTTGACAGATAAATCCCATTTTTGTATGAATTTTAGGATTTCCCCAGTTTTTGGGCAGGAAAACCTTATTTTTACTGGATTCTAGAAAATCGTTGTGAGTTTTTTGACAGAGAATCCCCATTATTGAAGATTTCTATGGAGTTTTCCTCGGCTTTCAGACAAAGAAACGTAATTTTTACACAATGTTGGGGCTTTCACTCAGTTTTTTGACAGACAAATATCATTTACAAATTTTAGGATTTCCCCCAGTTTTCGAGTAGGAAAACCTCATTTTTACTGGATTCTGGAAAATCGTTGTGAGTTTTTTGACAGAGAATCCCCATTATTGAAGAATTCTAGGGAGTTTTCCTCGGCTTTCCGACAAAGAAACACAATTTTACAGGATGTTGGGGCTTTCACTCAGTTTTTTGATAGACAAATCCCATTTTTGTATGAATTATAGGACTTCCCCCATTTTTGAGCAGGAAAACCTACTTTTACTGGATTCTGGAAAATCTTAGTGAGTTTTTTGACAGATAATCCCCATTATTGAAGAATTCTAGGGAGTTTTCCTCGGCTTTCAGACAAAGGAACACAATTTTTACAGGATGTTGGGGCTTATACTCAGTTTTTTGACAGACAAATCCCATTTTTGTATGAATTTTAGGATTTCCCACAATTTTCGGGCAGGAAAACCTTATTTTTACTGGATTCTAGAAAATCGTTGTGAGTTTTTGACAGAGAATCCCCATTATTGAAGATTTCTATGGAGTTTTCCTCGGCTTTCAGACAAAGAAACACAATTTTTACAGGATGTTGGGGCTTTTACTCAGTTTTTTGACAGAAAATCCCATTTTGTATGAATTTTAGGATTTCCCCCAATTTTTGGGCAGGAAAACCTACTTTTTCTGGATTCTGGAAAATCTTTGTGAGTTTTTTGACAGAGAATCCCCATTATTGAAGAATTCTAGGGAGTTTTCCTCGGCTTTCAGACAAAGAACACAATTTTTACAGGATTTGGGGCTTTTACTCAGTTTTTTGACAGACAAATCCCATTTTTGTATTAATTTTAGGACTTCCCCCAGTTTTTGGGCAGGAAAACCTACTTTTTCTGGATTCTGGAAAATCGTTGTGAGTTTTTTTGACAGAGAATCCCCATTATTGAAGAATTCGAGGGAGTTTTCCTCGGCTTTCAGACCAAGAAACGTAATTTTTACACACTGTTGGGGCTTTTACTCAGTTTTTTTGACAGACAAATCCCATTTTGGAATGAACTTTAGGATTTCCCCCAGTTTTTGGGCAGGAAAACCTACTTTTTCTGGATTCTGGAAAATCGTTGTGAGTTTTTGACAGAGAATCCCCATTATTGAAGAATTCTAGGGAGTTTTCCTCGGCTTTCAGACAAAGAAACACAATTTTTACAGGATATTGGGGCTTTTACTCAGTTTTTTGACAGACAAATCCCATTTTTGTATTAATTTTAGGACTTTCCCCCAGTTTTTGGGCAGGAAAACCTACTTTTTTGGATTCTGGAATATCTTTGTGAGTTTTTGACAGAGAATCCCCATTATTGAAGAATTCTAGGGAGTTTTCCTCGGCTTTCAGACAAAGGAACACATTTTTTACAGGATGTTGGGCTTTTACTCAGTTTTTTGACAGAAAATCCCATTTTTGTATGAATTTTAGGATTTCCCCCAGTTTTTGGGCAGGAAAACCTACTTTTCTGGATTCTGGAATATCTTTGTGAGTTTTTTGACAGAGAATCCCCATTATTGAAGAATTCTAGGGAGTTTTCCTCGGCTTTCAGACAAAGGAACACAATTTTTACAGGATGTTGGGGCTTTTACTCAGTTTTTTTGACAGATAAATCCCATTTTTGTATGAATTTTAGGTTTTCCCCCAGTTTTTGGGTAGAAAAACCTACTTTTTCTGGATTCTGGAAAATCTTTGTGGTTTTTTGACAGAGAATCCCATTATGAAGATTTCTAGGGGTTTTCCTCGGCTTTCAGACAAGGACACAATTTTTACAGGATGTTGGGGCTTTTACTCAGTTTTTTGACAGACAAATCCCATTCCTAGAAAATATTAGGATTTCCCCCCAATTTTTGGGCAGGAAAACCTACTTTTTCTGGATTCTGGAAATCTTTGTGAGTTTTTTGACAGAGAATCCCCATTATTGAAGAATTCTAGGGAGTTTTCCTCGCTTTCAGACAAAGAAACGTAATTTTTACAGATGTTGGGGCTTTACTCAGTTTTTTGACAGACAATCCCATTTTTTGTATGAATTTTAGGACTTCCCCCACTTTTTGGGCAGGAAAACCTACTTTTAACTGGATTCTGGAAAATCTTTGTGAGTTTTTTTGACAGAGAATCCCCATTATTGAAGAATTCTCCGGAGTTTCCTCGGCTTTCAGACAAAGAAACGTAATTTTTACACAAGTTGGGGCTTTCACTCAGTTTTTTTGACAGACAAATCCCATTCCTACAAAATATTAGGATTTCCCCCAATTTTCGGGCAGGAAAACCTTATTTTTGCTGGATTCTGATAAATCTTTGTGGGTTTTTTGACAGAGAATCCCCATTATTGAAGAATTCTAGGGAGTTTTCCTCGGCTTTTAGACAAGAAACGTAATTTTTACAGGATGTTGGGGCTTTCACCAGTTTTTTGACAGACAAATATCATTTATCAAAATTTTAGATTTCCCCCAGTTTTCGAGCAGGAAAACCTTATTTTTACTGGATTTTTGGAAATTTTCCTGGGTTTTCTGACAGAGAATACTTATTTTTAAGAATTCTCCGGAGTTTTCCTCGCTTTTAGACAAAGAAACGTAATTTTTACAGATGTTGGGGCTTTCACTCAGTTTTTTGACAGACAAATCCCATTCCTACAAATATGGATGTTCCCCCAATTCGAGAAGCCCAATCTTTTGTGCGTGATCTGCGGACGTAAAAAACCCCTGGACGCCCTTAGAAATAGGAAGGAAGGGCATTTCCGAGATACCCTCTTGTACACAAATAACAATCCTTTATTTCTCATTTAGCTCATGTCCAAAGTTCTCTAACGACTTCTGCTCGACGAAAGAAAAATTAAATCCATATCTCCCAGCTGATCAAATAAACTAGTTTATTTTCTTTTAAAAATGGACTTGTTTTTAAAAATAAAATTTCGGCCTCGGAAAAAAGCATGTTTCTGTTATTCAAGTTAATGGGTTGGATTCTATTTAAGGGTTTTTTTTTCTGTCCATTTTTTTTCTCCCTCTTCTCTCCTCGCCGAATCATATTTGAGGTGTCTGAGTCCGATTTTAGAGAGAAAACAAGTGAAATGGGAATTCGCCAAAAATACCGGGAGTCTGTCCCCTCGGCAGAACCTTTTGTTCAGGGCCAATTTTACAAACTGAGTCATCAACTCTATTTTTTTAAAGATCTTTTCTATTTTTATGAGTTAAAAACAAAAAAAAAGTGCAAAAAAAAATTTGTTTAGAGCTTGTTTAATTGGGGAAGCCATCATTGCTAGCCTTGACCGACAATGAGTATAGCCTTGTAAAGTCGCTAATTAAAAAAATGTCAGGTGTCGCTTTCAGACATTTTTTTCGGTATCAGTTTCCAAGAAAAATAATTTCTTTTTTTCTAATTTCAGATGAGTATACGAAAATTATCACCCCAAGGCAGGATATGCTGTTTAAAAAAGGATCTTTCGTCAAAAAGAAGACTTCGCCGAATACGACGCAGGATCCAGTCGAAACTCAAAGTGCTGGTAAATATGATTTGATTTAGATCAGGTGGATGTGGGAATATTTGGAAAAATAGGCGGTCACGGTTAGTTCATCAGAATTACCGCAGTGGCGTGACGAGCGCGGTACTCCATTGGATGCTAGGATGAGCCGATTTTTCGCTATCTGTTCAAAAGATGTGGAACTATTTTTCCGTGCTTTCTTTCTTCCATCTTCATAAAATTTCTTTCTCTTTTCTTATTAAGTAACTACGGTACTCTTCTGAAGTTTACGATTTCTTAAGTTAGGCAAACTCATAACTCCACGTGCAGAAGTGAAAGCTTTGAGGGGTCGAAGGGTTTTTATTTTTAATTTATAGTCATTATCGAACGTTATCAGGAAGTTGGAATATTTGGGAAAATAGGCGCGGTAATGGCAGTCACGATTAGTTCATCGGAATACCACAGTGGCGTGACGAGCGCGGTACTCCATTGGATGCTAGGAAGAACCAGTTTTTGCCATCTGTTCAAATGGAACTATATTTTCCGTGCTTTCTTTCTCCGATCTTCATACGTTTCTTATGAACTATCTACGAAGATAATTTCGCCGTTTTTTTAAGTTAGGCAAACCTTCAAAACTCCACGGTTGTGCAGTACTGGAAGCTTTGAGGGTTTTTTTTTTTCTTTTATGTTCGTTATCGGTTAGCGGGCATCGGAATATTTGGGAAATAGGCGCGTAATGGCGGTCACGGTTAGTTCATCAGAATCACCACAGTGGCGTGACGAGCTCGATACTCCATTGGATGCTAGGAAGAACCTTTTTTCACCATCTGTTCAAAAGATGGAACTATATTTTCTCCCTTTCTCTCTTTTATGGTCGTTATCGAACGGTTAGAAAATTAATCTCTCTTGTCTCCGCCGACTAAGCGAAGTGTCGTCCAAATAGATTGCCTAAGGCGGGCTTTTCTCGTGTTCAACTTGAAGCCATTTTAAGCGTCAAACCATCCGTTATCCCTCGTGACAAGTAGACGTATCATCCGAAACGGAGGGGTTTCACTCTAATTAACAGGAGATTTTTATCTCGTTTTCTTTGTTGAAATAGATTGATTTTCTTTTTTTTAGGATCGATGGAAAGCGACCAGTACATGTGTGAACAACCTCAATACCCGTACACCGGTTATGTCGACCCTTCTAACGGAGGAGTTTATTACATGAACAGTAAGTTTAAATTTTGATTTTATTTTTAATAATTTTTTTTAGACGGTTATGAATACTATGACCCCTATTATGGTAATATCATGGTGGTCGGAGCTCCAGCAGGCCAATATGGAGGAGGAGCACATCCCGTATTGGCTGCTGTACCTTGCCAGCCGGTTCCGCTTCAGCCTGTCGAGTGGTTCAACCCGGCCGCCCCACAGCCTCCTTACTGCCTTCCGCTCTATCCGACCCAAAAAAACCAAATCTGTCGACTCACAGGTAAATCCCTACAAGAAAAAATGAAAAAAACTAATCATTATTTTAGAGTTGTAGCAGGCAGAGTTCAGAAAAGTACAGTCCCCGGAGTCCGGGAAGTCCTCAAGAGATGGAAAGTCCCGAACAATCAGGAGTCTACATGCAGCCTTATTATCCTGGCTATATGTTCGGCGCTCAGTCTACAATGTCAATGGTAGGTCAGAATAATTCTAGTATGCAATTGGCCGATTAACATTAAGAATAGAAATCAAAAAGGTGGTGGGAGAAAATCAAAAGGCCGATGACGAACGGTTGTTCCTTATATAGAGCAGACGCTGTTAATTCTGGCATAGGAGATGTCATTTGAACGTTTGGACTAAACCGACGAAACCTTTAAATGGTCACATGCCTAAAAATCTAAAGGGATCGTTGACAGCACTTTCCACACTAAATTAATCACTCTTCCCTCACTATTCTCTCCACTCTAAAATCGTTTTATCTTCTATTTATTCTATGTTGATGAAAGACAACAGAAGACATCTTTGGCATACATATCAACAAAAAAAAATCCTAGTTCTGGATGAGCTCATTTCTTTTCAATATTTCATTTTATTAAAACAGTTCATTCTGGACCAATGTTTTAATTATCTCTTTCTTTTTTTGATTATCTTGATTATCTAATCAAGTTATCTTACCACAATGACCTAGATGGCTACACAGCTGCCATCTAGTGGGAATTTTCAGACATACTGTAACTACCATTATTGGGGAAACAAATATTATTTCTATAGTTTATTTATGTTTTTTTGATTTTATTTTGAAGAAATTCTGAAACTGCGTTATTTTAATGTTTTGTTTTCGTGTGTTTGACTTAATTTTTCAAGTTCAATTTGCACTAAAAAAACAATGAAGATTTTTTTTGACAAAAAAGGGGTCCAAGTTGTCGCTGTGCCAAGTCGACCCCTCCAAATTACAAATCCGTTGTACTTGACACTCAAATACTTCTGAGCCTTTTTTGTGTATTTTGTGTTTTTTTTATTTTCAGAATTTCTTTAAATTTTTTTTTTTTTGTTTGTTTTTTTGGTTTTTGCAAGTTTTTGTTGGGCATGTATTGACGGCCGAAGGGAAATGATGTCAGTGGTGACATGTTGCAGGTGTGAATGTTCAAGGAGTGGTTCTCCCCCCTGCGCCGCAACCAGCTGACCAGACGAAAAGGCGAAAGAAGCGATTGAGGACACGAGGCGCCGTTAGTAATTTTTTCAAAAATTTTTTTTTGGGCTCAAGGAAGTAATTGAGAAAGTTAAATTGGTTTTGTAATTGCCTTATTGGCAGGGGTCGAAAATAATTCCAAACTTGTTGAACAAGTCCTGAGGCTATAGAAAACTCATAACCTGTACCTCATAACCTCAACATTTTAAGGTTAAAAAGGTGGTAATTAAAAACTTTTTTTTTTCTTTTTAAGGTGGCGGACGAGGGTTCTGAGTCAAGTTATGAGGAGGTTCTCAGCTGTGAAGCGGAAGGTGGGAGCCAGTCGGGAGCGAGCAGCGACACGGCCGCGCCGGATTCGAGCTCCTCGTCTAAAACGACATCGTCCGACTCCGGAGTTGCCCCGACCTTCCAAACAGCGGCTCGAACTCTCCTCAGCCGACCGCCGACTTTCAACCGCTTACTACCTACGAAATAGACCATGCCGAAGACAAAGCCGACATTTATCAAATATGTGATGAAATTCTAAATGTACAGAATGACGTTTGTGATACTCTAAATATCGAAGAAATCTCACCTCCAGTCACGGAGGTTCTAAGAATCGACTTTCGATTTGTCCGATTGTGAAGAAGTTTTCGAAGATTTTAAACTTGAAGAAGTCGCTTCTGATTTAAAGACTTAAATATTGAAGAATATGAAGTCAATATTGAAAAATTAAATATAGAAGAAGAAAATTTTAATGATATTTTAAAGAAAGAGCCGATAACCGAGAGGCCGATCACAGAGGCGGTGACAAAATGGCTTCAGACGAACGCCTCAAACGTCACCACTCCTCTCGAATCCGACGAAAGCGACACAGACGACGAAGAATGACCGGTCAAAAAAACGTGAAAGGCAACCCTTTCCTTGCCTCATCTCGTAGTGGGGCGAGGACAAGGGTTGCCGACGACGGTCTCTTCCTCGACAGAGTCGCTGCCATGTGCGACCCAAAAACCTCCGTCGATAAATACTACAGACTCTCGCCAGTCGACAAAAACGCTTTCAGGACTCTCCACATCAGTCCAGGACCGTTTCCTTGCGGCGTCTGTTGCATCATACAATGAAAAGACCAACAACAACAAAAACAACAACAACAACCAAACAAAAATATGCATGGAGTCCCTCTCATTCAACTTCCATTTTTTGTATATTTTATATTAAGAACACATATCTCTGTGTTATATGTATATAATAAGATTAAAATTTTTGGAACGTTGGAATTTTAAGACTGAACAACGGTGCCAATTAAGTTCTTTTTTTAATTAATTTATTATTTTATGTTTATTTCATTCAAAAAAATTTAAAATGTCAACATTTTATTTTCCCAGAGGTTATTAAACTAGTACAGTATTTCGCCGTTGAACACTTTTACCTCCACTAGTAATAACCTCCCGTGGCCATTTTGTGGTAGCCATTTTTGAAAAAACAGATTCAATATCTTGTGCCTATAATAAGAAATAAGATAATTAAAAATGAGAGACAAGCCTGGACTGTTGACAAAAATAAAGGGCGGGCCTTCATGCATTAAACGGTTGTTTATAATTTTTTTCATCTAAAGCATATTGTGCTTCTAAGTGTGTTCATTTCTTTCTTTTTTTTTTTTCTAGTTTCTAAGTTACCTCACGAAGCCCAAGACACCATTTTTTGCAGCTCAATTTTTTGTTTAATGTGCCATGCACAATTTTGTTTTAAAAAGACAGTTTTTTGTGTCAAAGGCAAGTTTTCCATTTTTAATTTTTTTTTAATTACAAAAAATAATAAAATAGCGCATTTATGTTGAAAGACACGTAAAGTTTAGACAGTTTAGGCTTGTTGTGGCTGATCCACTATTGCAAAAAATTTAAATAATAAAGTAAATTTAAATTAGAATAAGATAGGGAGGTAGATATTTAGCCTTGATTGGACACAAAAAAAAAATTAAAAATGTAGGTATGCAGGCATTTACTGGATAGAAATCGCTTTACGATTTTAGGTGAAGGGTCAAAGCCACGATTTTTTTTTCTCTTTTTTTTTTCTTTTCTTTTTAAGTTGTCTTCAACTTTCGCACATTTAGTTTTTAGTCAGGGCGAAAAAACAGGTTGAACTTCCATTTTGAACGAAAGTTTTATCTATATATAGCTTAATTATATTTGATGTCAAAAAAAAATACTTATGCAAATATTGTCCAAATATTGTGATTTGGAATATGGATGTTTTTATGCTGGCCTACTCAAATGTACCTGTGGCAGTTATTGTTGCCCTAATTTTTTAAAAATTTTTTTTGACACATTACGTGCCTTAGAGTCTTTCTTTCTTTTTATTTCGCTTAAATGCTTTAATCACCCTCCTGCCTTAAGTTACCCCCATTAAATTTTTATTAAGAGTGGATATACGATGGATATTATGCGATGCCACAGGAAAAAAAATAAAAGGTATATTTTTAATTTTGAATAAAAATAAAAATTAATTAATTAAATGAAAATTGTTATCGAATATTGTAATTATTAAAGGAAAATGTTGTTTGTTCATGTTAAATGGATAAAATATTGGAAATAAAAACGATTTTTCTGAGACTAGGGAAAAGACTTTTTATGTTTAACCTCTTCGGAATCCTCCAGCCAATGGGAGATTTGGAAACAGAAATGAGAGACCAATCAATGACCAGCTCAGAAATGAGAGATAAATCTCACAAAGAAATTTTAGGGCAAAATTATAATTAAGACATTACCTAATCTACTTAAAAATAAATTAGACACATGGAATATCACGAAACCTTGAAAAAGCCTTGTCTGCCTACTGCTTTGTGCTAAATTTATTTTTTTTTAGTAATTATAAAATATTTATTACATTAATTGTCCAAAAAGATAGAGTTATAGGTTTTAAAAGTTCTATGAATTTCAAATTTTTCCTTTTTTATCTTTTTGTATAAATTGTTGTATTCTATATGACTTTTATGTTATTCGTTCGCTCAAAAAAAGAGAAAAGGGAGAATATCCCATAATGCTTCGTTTTTTGGGACTACCTCTTCTTTTGCTTTTCGTAAATGAGGTAATGTCTCAAGAATGTAAATCATATTCGACAAAAGATGCCTGCGACCCAGAAAAAATTAAATGTTTCTCAGGAGGGTAAGTTACATTATTATTTAAATAATGGGTCAATTTTTTAAATTATAAAGCGAGGAAATCGTATATGACTACGAAAAAGATAAAATAATAAAAAAGAGTTCAGCATACAACTCGAGAGAAATTACGACAATGATTTTACATGGAATTGATCAGGATAAAGACAATAAATACATCAAAGCTTTAGAATCATGTGAGTATTAGTATTAGGTACAAAATGAAACTCGGCTAAAATCTACAAAATTCAAATTTACCCTGTGGCTGAGTTTCATTTTGTACACCTAATAAATAAAATTGTAGGAAATTTAATTTTCTATAAATTTGTACTTTTTTTCTAGGATGCACCATTTTCGGAAAATAATTTTTTTTAAAATAAATTTATCTTGAAAACAGTGCGTCCTAGAGAAAAATGAATAGAATAAAAATTAAAGAGAATTGAATTTCCAACTGATTTTATTTAGTGCATTTTTTCAATATCTGTAACGGTTTACGATTTACAAGCTTTAAAAATTAACCTTCTTAATGGTTATACTTCAATAACCTTCTTACACGGAGAAGGTCAACTTTTGATGGACTTTAACGCCTAAAATGTTCAAAATTTTGAAAAAATGAACTACTAGGTGTACAAATGAAACGGGCTAAAATCTACAAAATTCAAATTTACCCTGTGGCTCGTTACATTTAAAAATAAAATAAAAACTTAGAAAATTAAAAAAAATTGACCTCCGTTTTACTTCTCCTCCTTTGTACTTCCCCCTCCGTTATACAACCCTCGTTTATACTACCCCTCCTTTACCTCCCTTACTTCCTCTCCGTTATAATTCCTCTCCGTTATACTTCCCCCTCTGTTATACTTCCCTCTCGTTATGCGTACCCTCATTTACACTTCCTTCCCCGTTATACATACCGCTCCGTTATACTTCCCCTCCGTTATAATTACCACTCCTTATATTTCCCCTCCTTTATACTTCCTCCTCCGTTATACTTCCCCTCCTTTTACTTCCCCTCCTATATTCTCTTTATTGTTTTTACTTCTTTAAGGAAGTTTTCGTTGGAAGCTCTTCAAACTAG
>JACGAQ010003698.1:0-25319 GCA_014119065.1 Orius insidiosus
TTTACTTTGCTCATTTCGAAAAAATGACGACCACACCTTTGAAAAAATTTGCGAAGGATTCAATGCTTATGGATTGCAATGTCATTTAAGTTTTTGATAAGATAAATTTTTTTGCTATTCGAATTGATTTTAGTGCCGACTTTCCAACCATAAGGAAAATTTCCCAATAAATTTTGATGAGTCGATTTTGACCTTTCCGAAAAGTACTTTAAAAAGCGATTAACATGTTTTGATCTTATAGCCTTGATCAAAGGTCAATTTTAATTTCACTGTTTCAAACAAATATGTTTTGTCCGGCGTCTACCGACAGCGCCCAAACAATCAATCATTAAAAAAAAAAGGTCTGCCAGGAAAACTGACCAACCTGTCAAAGACCCCAGAAAACGAACGCAGGGCAATCGCCTGATTTTGTCTCCGAAATTCTTCTTCTTTTGCAGAAATTTATTTTAATTTTCAGAAATTCATATAGATTATTATTGCTAAATTTATTGCTAGTTAGTAACGCAGTAGCATCTTCTTCAGATTGGCCGTACTTTTGACTCGTATTGCTAAACCAACAACCGATTTCGAATTTGCACAGACATTCTTTTAAATAATCAGCCTTATACTAAACTATCAAAGAATTTGATTTTTAGGCAAATATTACGTTCCATTTGACCACCAGGTTGCACAGCTTCCTTTCTCAACCAGTCGACCTATTGTCTCCAAATCCACAGAATTTTTTTAATCGCTAAACTTGACTGCCAAAATCTGGAATTTGCCCATATACCAAAAGAGATTTTGAAAATACAATGAGTCCTGAGGTTTCTCCTCTTGTTATAAGTGCCTAATAATATTATAAAAATCCCTTTTATTGTTTATTCTAATTCAAGGACTTTTGACAGCATTCCGATGTTTCGTAAGGTAAAGAAAAGTCTACCATCCTAACTTAGATTATTCCCATTCTTTTAGTCAAGATGTAAGGAGCATAAATTCTGATAAGATCATTTTTGAAGTCAACAATGATAATTCGAAATCCAAGGGACCTCGAAAGATAGTCGAATTATTGAGTTTTTGAATTAACAAGTTGTTCGAATTATTGAGAGGCTGAAAAAAATAGTTCAAATTACCAAAAGCTTTTGGAATAGTGAGAAAAAAAATAAACGTCACAGAAAATTCGAATTAAAGAACGTTATAAAAAAGTCATTTCGAAATATTGAGCGTTTTTACTCTTATTTTTAATAGATAAATCCTGATAAAACTTGAAATTCGAATTATAGAACGTGGAAAGGAATAATTGCGAATTATAGAGCGTTTTACTCTCTCTTTTTGAGAAAATAATTTTGAATTATCAAGCGGATCCAAATACATACACAGGATTTTTTCGATTTGCCAAAGTTCGAAAGCTCGAATTATCGAGTTTCGAATTAACAAGAGTCGACTGTAATTAAAAATACTAGCACAGACCAAAATGAATTCGGATAATGATTCCGAAACTGTCAACTTTTTATTAACAAAGGACATGCCGTTTGGCTCGATTTTTGTCATTTTTGACCTAGTTAATTTTTCTACGTTCTTCCTTTTTTGCAGCACTTGAAGTCAATAGGGACAAACAAATTTAAAGGGTTTTTGTGTAGAATCTTTGCATGTTAGGTAGATTTTTTTAATAGAAAAAAGGTTTTCAAATTATTCAAACAAGTATAAATTAAATATTGTATTTACAAAGAGGAAATGTTTAATAATATTGTTGTGAGCATTGATGAGCGTCTCTTACAATTTGTTGGGACAAAAGAAGAGTCTGTTGTTGTGGTCCGTATCTGCACCAGTCAACTTGGTTTTTGATGTCAGAAGCTTTTTTGGCAATGTCGTTCATCAATACTCTGACGTCGCCGATAAATTTGGTCATGTCACCAAGAGCGGTGGTCATATAGGAAAAGTAGCACCTGATCGGGGGCAAGTACCAATCCCAAGTGCAGGTTATCATCCCATTCAAAATGTCATCGAGGTAGACCAAAGTTCCGGATACGAAGCTCACGCAGTACCAAGATATGTCACCCATATCCTCAATCGCTTGTGTTATGTTTGAGCAAGTGAAAATGCTACCTTTCTGTGCTTTCTTTACTTCTTCTAATTGTACGAGGCCGTCCTGCATACATTTCTCGTGCACGTTCGAAATTTGAAGAAGAGACACATGAGCGTCGGCGATTTCATCAATACCATTTTTAGCCTCCGAAATATAAGATTCGAATTTACTTTTTAAATCTTCTTGGGCGTTCATAACCTGTTTGTTCAATCCTTCTATCTTCGGTCTTAACCATTGTTCAAATTCTTTTTGCATCGGGTGATTTTTCGAGTTCGCATCCTTAAAAAAATAAATTAAATTAAATTAAATAAAATAAATAACGTAATATTTTTCAAACCTGTGAAGATGCGAACGCGATGAGTGTAACAATTAATAGAAATCGAAACATGGTCAATCAGCTTCACCTTTCAAATGAACTGCCTTGTTAATATTGTGTTTTCCTATATAACTTTCTCAATTGTTCTTCAGTACTTGAGATAAGAGTGATATCATTCCTAATGTTCATTTTTTATTAGGTAAGAAAAAAAAAAGATGACAAGGTTCAAAGTATATCATGGAAGAGGGTATAATATTTTAAAAAGTTAAATAAATAAATAAATGAATGTAAACGCCAAGCCAAGGAATGGGCGAAGACACCCCTTTCGCTGAACTATTATTTAACATTTAAAAGGTTTAAAAAATGTCTGGAAGATCCTTTTCTAGAGGCCTTGCCATGGAAATTTTCACAAATAACTTCTCTTTAAGAAGCTAAAACCAATCATTTTTACCCTACAAGATCAAGATGGCACATTTCCTCAAATTGTTTTTCAAGTGGCAGTAACTAAATTTTAGTGCCATTGACATTGTGTTCCAAAATCAAAAAGAGATTTCATAAAGTATGAAAATAAAATAAAAAATACGAAGGACTAATAATAGAGATCGAAAAGACAGGGAAATGTCACGAATCTTCCGGGTTGAACATGGAACTACCATCAGTCCGTCGTTGGCACTAATCAGGGATAATAAAAGCACAACTATACTGTTATGTTGGGTGAAGGGGTGGCGATGTTAGCCCCCACCCTTTAAAACGTCATAATGCTGAAAGCAATTGCGTGTTCCATCCTAGCTCCTCTTCCCCGACGATCTCGTCACATCTTTCGTACCTAGAAGCCTCTTCAAATTAAATTAGCCAAGTCTCATTTTTAACTTTCTTCTAGATATCTAACTTTTTAACTTCATCAAATAGAAGTTATTGTGACAACCTCCAGAGTACGTTCACTTGAAAAGGATCTTCCAGACCTCGTAGATTAGTGATATTTACTGAACATAACGTCTGTTGTGCCGTCCGTCCGTCGCATTTTTCCGAACACCGGTTGGCCGCAATTTTCTCCAAAATTTCAGAGTATCTTCTCTTTAAACTATGTCTTTTCTTCTTTTTACAAAATAGAAGGGCAGAAAAAAAAAATTTTAAGCTGCTTTTATTATCGTTTCTCAGGCAGACACATACGGTTGTATGTGTACGGTGTGTAATGCTGTAAGTCTCATTACTATTTTACGGCAATGAACTATAAAAAGAGGGGAGAAACCAATTTTGACGGTTTGGATCGACCGTTGGAGGACTTATGGGCGTATTAGAGTAGCGCTTGCGGCTTTTCTAACTGCCAATAACATAAAACAAGACCCAACGTATCCCATCTACCGACAATCCAGTTCTTCGATAAAGAAAAAGGGAAAAAACACACATTAAATAGGTAGGTACTTAATCTGGATTTTTTCTTATTCTACCCTAATACTTAATTATTTACGACGAGTATGTAGACAACTCTACATATTCATACTTTTAGTATGAAATAATGATTAAATAAGGTTGATTGAAAATGAAAGAAAATATGAATTCATTTTAATATGATATAATTTCATTTTTACATGACTAAAAATTGCAATTAGAGCTCGTTATAAGATTAACTTGCTCTTCAACTTGGAGTTGAACGTTGGTAAAACAACCAAGCATGAGCCCGACTATTGTCTCCAGGAAAGTGTTGATTTCGCCCAAAACGCCCCAAACTTGTTTAGCTTCTTTAGCAAAAACCGGAGCGTATTGTTGGAGGCTTCGAGACACGCACGCCCACTAGAAAAAAAATTTAAGTAATGCTTATTTTTTTCAACATCATTTGAGTACCTTTTCGATGAAATTTCCTTCGCATCTCGAGATCGATTGAACGGAATCGCAAATGACTGTCTCAGTCTTTACGAATTCTGAAGAGACGCTGATCATATAGTAACCAAGCTGTTCGATTTGATTTGTGAAGTTTACACAAGTGTCGTATCTAGAAATAAGAGGAAGAAAATGAAAGCCACAGGCTGAAACTAACTCTGAAATCTCTCAAAAACTACAGTTTTAATCATCAAAATTTTTTTGATTTTTAAATCGCATGGTTTGTGATGTTCTTGACCTTGGTGTTCATATACAAAAATAATTCTATATCAAGTTGATAAAAATTTTCAAAGACAGCTAACGTGTTGCAACGCTGCTTACCTGCTTGAAACGGTTTGAGGAATCTCGTTGAGCTGTAGAAGTGCCTTATCGGCATTTTTGCATTTCGATTTTTCAATAGATTCTATTGCTTTTTCGACATATTGTTTTGCAGCTTCTTCGGTTTTTCTCCTGTGCATATTATTTTGAAGTAAAATGGTCGCTTTTGATTCTTCCGCCCCTGAAGTAATCTGCTTTATCCCATTTTGAATTTCTTCAGCCAATTCTTTCGTGTAAGAAATCGCATCGTCGATAACGTTTGCCTAAAAGAAAAAAATACTTTTTTTTTGTTTCTCCTGTAATTTTTAACTAATTAAAGCCTTGGGAGTGTGGACACACGTGATTGGGAGAAACCGGGAAACGTCCCAATGGCTCTCTGATTAGACTCAGTAATTAGGATCCAGGCAAACCCTTACACTAATGGCTTCCGCGTGGATGTAGAGAAAGGGGTTAAAATAATTAACAAAGAAATTTTTCTCCCTTTATTTCCGCATGACTGAAAAATTCCTCGTTTTAATTTTTAATTCGGATTTCTCATTGAATATCGATTTTAATTATCCCTGTCCTTTTTTTTTTTTTCTCTCTCTCAGAATTTAATTTAAAAATAAGTTCATTTTAGGGAAGTCTGATTAAAACTATAAAAACTTACCCGAGAAAAAGCGGTCAAACCCAAAATTATAAGAACCCAAGTGGAGCGCATGATGGAGAAATCCGTCAAATATCAATTTCGAGAACAAATTGTCCGCATTATTTGTCGAGAGGGCCCTCAAAACCTGATAACTTTTCAAGCTATCTCGCCACACCCATCATTCCAGATTTTCGCATTTAAAAAAAAGGCTTAAACACTCAATTGATAAAATTTTCAAAAGTCAATAAAAATAGTGGACTTAGTCATAGTGTTTGATTTTCTGCATTTATGCACCAACTGGTTAGTTAGTGTATGGTACTCACTTCAGAAATCCACTTATTTTCAATTTGACCCTCCGGGGTCTCGAAGACCAATCCCGGGAGAGGGTATCACAATAACTTCTTAAACTTGAAAAATTTTTGAAAAAAAAGCTTAGATAATTTTCTAAAAAGAAAAAAAAAATTCGAATGATAACTTAGACGATTTTTGAAAAAATAAAAAAATTGCAAAATTTTTGGAAAAAAAATTATAACAAATAGGTACTTGTAATTATTCTTCCCCTCCCATGTACTTCCTCCTCCTTGAACCTCCCCCTCCTTGATCTTTCCCTCCGTTATACTTCCCCCTCCTACATCCTTCTCTTAAAGGAAGTTTTCGTTGGAAGCTCTTCAAGCTAGTACTATTTCATAGATTTGTTAAGTTATGGTAAGTACTTACATATTTGAAATTTCTCGATTAGGGTTTTATTAATCTCAAGATTGGATTTCGATAAGGTCAAGCGGGACTTGCTAATACGAGTTTTTTTTGTCGTGTAATGAAATATTAACGTGTTTAGGTTGGGTCATTCTTCAAATTGGCACCGCAAAACCCGCTCAACCAAGAAGTTAAGCCGAACTGTATTATTTGAGAAAGCGTTTCAAACTTGATCGTTTCAAGCGCAAAGTTTAAATTTTTTGGCTTAAACCCTTTTTCTTCCTACAAACAATACCTCTAAAGAGAGAGTGTCAAAATTTTACTTCCGGCCAGATTGTCCTCCATAGACACAGAGCGTTGAAATGGGTCTTCGAAATGGTTAGTTAGGAAGATTAGTTTACAAGATTGGTTGGTTGGCAAAACATAGGAAGGGGTGTTCTTTCCCCATTAGCAATTGTGGGCGGTCGGGATCACTAAACACTAAACGTCGAGGTTAATAATCGAATCCCGTCCCACGTTTTGGTGTAAGTCGAGATCAAAGGAAACCACTTTCTGACCCTCCCTCTGTTTGAGGTTTATTAATTTTGCATCATTCGAGAATAGGACAATTGCGTTGGACAAAATAGGGGAAATTTATCACATCAAACGTCTTGGAGTAGGTAAAGCCTACAATTTAAACATGAACAATTTAATAAAAATGTTAATTTAAAGATCTTTCAAACGTTAGTGGAACTTGTGCAAGTGATAATGGAATTTACTACTGAGATTTTGAGACTAAAATGAGCTAAATCATGAGTTCGTCAACTCTTCTAACGTAAGAAATGATGTACTCAGTTGGTTCCAATATAAGCTGGCCGGGGGAAAGCCTCGGACACTTAATTGAACTTAATCTTTAGGGAAATTAAGAATGAAATAGGGGAGCCGGTGTAAATATTGTTTAAATTTCAACTTTATTAATTTAGCCAGAAGATTACTTGAGGGTTTTTTTTTCTCCCTTGGAATTAAAGGTACTTTGTAAGTTCACTTCGCCTGACCGGGGGGCGGTTACTTTTTAATTTTAAACGTATTCCTGATAATTAAGAACCCGAGACGTTCCGGAGGTTGGTGGGAGTTTTTTTCGCCGAGCAGGGGGTGAGAAAAAAAAACCTTCTTCGCCTAAAGAATAATGAGGGAAAGTGCTAGCGCATAATTTCCCTTTGCGTTAATAAGCTCTGCTGTAATTTGTTGAAGAAAAAGCAATCTCGCGTCTACCATTAATAAGG
The DNA here is from genome assembly GCA_014119065.1 of Orius insidiosus. Taxonomy (NCBI): domain Eukaryota; kingdom Metazoa; phylum Arthropoda; class Insecta; order Hemiptera; family Anthocoridae; genus Orius; species Orius insidiosus. The sequence goes on from JACGAQ010003698.1 coordinate 7,158, forward strand.
ATATTACGTGGATTACACTCAAATCGGCTGGGAGAAGTGAAGGGGGTATCGTTTGACATCGACTTCCGTTTTAGAAAATTAAAAAATATACAGAGAGCCCCCTCCGGCGACCACCTAGAAATTTTAATATCCAACAAGGAGCGTAAATTAATACCGAGAGCAAAGTTTTTTCATTAGTTGGGTCCCCCCCTCTTCCACCTTTGTGTCGGGTCGAGGCTGTTCATAATCCTTGACTGAAAAGGCATGCAAGTAATTAAAACAGTAACAACAACATTACAAGGGAAAGGGTTGGAGGGTCAAGTTTTGGTAATTAGCGACATTCTCGGTTCCTGTCATCCCTTCACAATACAGCCCCCTTCGTACTCTCTTTCTTGTGGCCCGTTCCCCTTTTCTCGTCTTCGCTTTTCCCCGCTATTGTTCTCATCATTCCCTCCCTCAGAATCTCTACTCCGGCTCTCATATGCAGTTAAGAATATCTCATTTACACCAAATTGCTTTCTCAAGCCTTTCGCTTTTCTCCCTTTTCTTCTTTCTCCCCTTTAACGATTTCAGGGGAGTCTAATAAACTGGTGACAACTTCAAACCGTCTTAAAACCAAATATCTCTACTACCACCCTCAAACTTCATTTCCTCTATTATTTCAATAATCTTTTTTAACAAAGCCCACAATAGACCCTCAAGGGTCAACGAGCATAGGGCCCCAACACTAATCTAATCTATCGAAGGTAAAAAAAATATATATCCACGCTCATAGGCTTGAGGGGGGGGGGGGCTAGCCATAGCTATCTAGCTAGATATCTTGGAAAACCCACGTATCAAGCTTGCTTGTCACAGCGGAACCAAATGTTTTACGGTCGTTTAGCACCTGTAACTGGGGTGCTGTCCCGATTGTTATTATATAGTTTGCTGTTTTACAGTGCTGATATTCGGTCAATTATTGATTTTGGTTCAATCTTTTACTCCCAGGCTTACCTTACTATCCTCAAAAGCATTGACACCTTTCAAAACAGATGCTTAAGAAGAATTACAGGCTGCATCCCCAGTTGACCCCGATTACAGTTATATTGGCTGAGTCGGGAGAGACCCCTCTACATCTTGGAAGGGAGAAACTAGTCTTCAATTTCATATTATAGTTTTGGAAAAATGACTCTCCGAATCATTCTTCCGTATGCTTCCTCTCTCAAATGGTTCTCAAGTACAATTACTTGCTAAAAAAAGAATGCCTCTTATAGTCTAATCCTTTCTAACTTTTAAAAATCTCTCTAATATACAATAGCCCAAAGGATCCGATCTTCAGTGTGTCAACCTTCTTGTGCCAACCTTTCCTATTCAAAAGTCTACCACTGATGGCCCAAAAATTCTTAAACATAGCTCGGCATTTTCCCGACTATCGGCGTATTTTCACGGTTCATTTTTAAAATGTAAAACGGTGCTTTTTTCGATACAGTTTCAAATCAGGCTTACAAGTTCTCTCTTCCATAGGAAACGAGTGTTTATAGCTCTGAAATGCCATTCTTAAGGCTCAAGAATACTTTTTAGTTGATCTACCGTCCTGAAAGACAGCCATTTTCACCGATAACCTTAGTGCAGTAAAGAAGCTTAAATGGCTCAGTTTCTTTGCGAAATGGGACCATTTAACGATAGAAATAAAAATATCAGTTTTGCATGAATCAGAGTGATAAGGAAAGCTACTTTGTTCGTTTAGGGAGTAACATTATAACAAATATCTAAAATTAAAATATTTAAAATTAAAATAAGGTTTATTTAAAGTTTTTTTGATTAATTCTCCTTCACTTGAATCTTTATCTTCAGTTTTGTTATTTTTTCTTCAATTAAATATTCTCCAGTAGAATTAATTGGCAAAACACCTTATTACACTAATTGAGTCTGTAATTTTATAGTAGGAGGAAAACGGACACCTATCGAACTTAATTAGGTATTTCAAGATTAATTTATTGAGGAGAGTAACGCGATCCTTAGAGAAAATTAGCGTTGTCCTGCAACGGAGAAGTCTGTTCATTTCGATTCCTAATTAAAGTTATCAAATTCCCTCTCCTCAGTAAAGCTGTAACCAATATAATTTGGATCGACATCCTCATAATAATTTCGAGAAATGTTCGGAGAGGAAAAACTGTCGAGATTTTAAGCGGCTTCGTTCGAACAAGACTGATTTGTTGGTGGGGGAAGGGGGTCGAGTCAAAAAGCGAGTTATTCCATCAGGCTTGGGGCTTATTAAAGCTCTTTCCCCTCCCGCACACAAAAGCCACTGGTCCTTCCTTTATTGGCTTCCACATACCCGACCCTGCCTCACGCTTTTTCACACTTTATTTTGATGACGGAACAAAGGCCCCTTCTTTATCCGACCTCACAAACCACATATTTTAACAGATCAAAACGTTTTATCTATCCCCCTTCCCGGTCATCGTTTACAGGAGGGACAAAAATAAATCTGGTTTTACTGAGAGAGAAGACATTTTTCTCTACAGTCTACAGGCTCGTTTGGCATTTACAAAATTTATTTACTATTGCATTTTTTTTATAACCTATATAAATGGAGAATTCGTTTTTTTAAATGTCCCATTTGCAATACCCTGAGATTTCGGCTAAAGGTACCAAGTGTACGTTTACTGGAAGTGACGGTTTTTGGGTGTCTGGATCTCAGCATCCAGTTTACCGATTGACTTCATATTTCATACAGGTCTTCTGTGGTTCGATATAAGTAAAGGCTGAAAATTTCAAGTCGACCGGTATACTGCCGAAATCCAGCACTTAAAAAACCCGGTTTTTCGCATATTGCGTTTTTGGGGAAAGTCGGATGAACATTGTGGCAACGTTATGAAATGTAAAGATCACTAAACTTTTCATTTATAGTTAAAGTGGTTTTGAAGACTCTCTTCTATAAACCGGACATGGAGGGGGCAATCCAATAACTTCATTATGAGTAAGTGAAAATATCACAAAAATATGAGTCTCGATTTCAGTTCGGATGCTTGAGCCCCTCATCGTTCTCACGGAATGGTTTTTAGGAAAGTTAAGTGCGTGACTCAACAGTAGACCAACCCTCTTTCATTTCAAAAGGGCGAAAAATTGAATAAGAAAGAGATTATATCGAAAAGCTGTCTCAGGGTGTTATTTATGGAAATATAACCCAGCCATAAGCTTTTATATCCCAACCCTTTTGAACAGAAAATGATACGCGGCTTTAAAGCCTAAATTGAGGTAATAATCATGAAAGTATGAAGCATTCAACAATAAAACTATTATTATTTTTCAATTGTAGGCGTCGGGTTGCCTGATATAAGTATCACCAGGAAAAGTGTGTTCGAGTTAGCCCCCTGTGCTTCAAGTAAGAAAGATGGCTAAGAACTGCTGAGCCGTTATTTGATCTTCCATCTTAAATGACATTTTGCCATAAAACTGTGAACGGTGCTTCTAAAGTGAAGCTGTTTTTTATTTTTCTCGAGCTTAATTGATTTTCACGAGTCTCAAATATAAATCTTGAGGGAGAAAATTATTAAAAGAAAATATAGGTGGGTGAAAAGAGAAGGGAGGTATTATTAAAGTTTGTGGAGGAATCGGGGTAAAAAGACGAAAGAGGGAGCGTAAGAGGAAAGCGAAGTCTCGTTTAATTGTAAAAAAGTTATTTTTAAACAAAATTACATTCGCGTCGAGGACGGAGAAAGAGATTCCATTAAAGGGAATCAAATCTGATGTTCCCAGTTTATAAACAAGTCCCACCGCAGAGACGACCAGTGATGAGTTTTCTGTTAAAAAGAGAGTCCGGGGAGGCCACGAAGAAGACTCGAGCCCAGTAATTGCGTGGAGATTTCCAATCTCGCATAAATAAGTCGATTCCGTACAATTCGAAAATTATTTCCTCCCCGATTCTCCCATTCGTGGAAGGCAGGGGTTGGAACGTCTGGGGAAATGAAGAAAGGAGGTTGTCGAAAAATTAGGTTTCGACATCTCACCGGGTCAACCGTATTTAATTGAGGACATTGAGGGAGGAAGGAGATTTCGCTTTAATCCTACCCTGATTCATAATATCCAAAGGGGGTTAATGCTCCAGATTTATTAGCGGAGTGGCCTTTCGGGTTCTCTCCATTCAAAAAGGCCACGCGACATCCATCAGATAAAATTCAACGGACGTGAGAACCTTTTTAGAAAGAAAACTTTTACCCTCCCCCTCAAACACAACAACCCGCCCTTTTCTCTCCAAAACTCCCCCTGACGCGGCTCACATTTTACTAATGACAATCACTCAGAAGCATTAGCCACTTCATGGCTCCCCCATTATGGATTTTAAACACTTTCAAACCTCTCTTCCATCTTTGATTTTTGCTCGTAAAAAATAACCTGAAATCGATAATCTTAAAACGATTCCTCTACAGGATTTCAAATTAGTGGATGAAAATCTTGACTGTAGGTAGTTCACTGGACACTTCGTTCAAAATCGGCATTCTCTCGATTACCTTCGTCAAAATTAGGTTAAAAGCCATGCAAAAGTGGACGATATCAAATCGGCCGGGCTATTTCCGTAAAAGGTGAAAGTTGTCGGAGTGACGGAAGGTCGGAGGACAACGCACAAAGCCTTATGATGGATCGTCTTCCGACCAACTACATCCAAGTGTCACACAATTAAACTTTTTTTTTTCCGCCTCCTCCACTCAAGAGAGTGTTCGCTTTTTTCTACCCGGGAACGCCTTGAGACCTCTTTGATCGATCACATACTATTATTCGGCATCCCGGTGGGAAAGAGCGGGGGCATGTAATTATCAAGAAAGCGGTTTTCTGCCAACCCTCCGGCGAAGAGGCGTAGCCCCCATGGGCCTCCTAAACTCCCTTCGGACTGACAGATCGCCTCTTTTTACATCCCGATCATCCCAACCCAACGCTTGACCGTGGTCACTCTTTATTGCTACTTAGGGAATTGCCTTTGGAGCCCAGAAGACTCCATTTAAGAGGACCATTTATCTTTGGAATCATTACTCCTGAATCGTATCTCATCCCTTTTTCGACGATACACCTTAAAAACGCGGAATCGGATAAAAGGCTTACCCTACTAAGTACTCCATGTAATTTCTTCTTCAACGATTGGGAAGACTTAAATATTTCACTAATGTCTTCTCCGGTTCGCTTCCATCAATAAATACTGGTACTTAGTTAATTGCCATCGATTCTTGGCCTTGGAACCTTTCAATTTTTTAAGGCTCGGATAATTGAACTTGGAATGGGGTTTTCGAATGCATTAATGACCACACCCTGCTCCAAAAGCAATTTCATCCTCAGTTACTTGGAAAACAAAAGCCGTTCCTTAAATTCGATTTTCCAATTTTATTCAATCCGGGAAGAGATTGCCATTATTTTAATCGTTACGTTAAATAAGAGCCGTTTCGCCCTCTGTTTATTGAGTCTTTTCCGAACTGAACGGAATTAAGGGATTTATCGCCCATTCACTTCCATCTCTCCCCTTCCCACATTCGTTAACGCATGCTTATTGTGCTGCAGGTTAGGACCGGCGTTTGAATAATATCAGAGGCTAATCGGATTTTAGAATTAATTCCAACATTAGACATGCTCTTGGGCTTCCAAAGGATCAAAAACTATTGTGCAACGCAGCTCCTATTTGTGGCCAGATGAGGACAAAAGATACTGCGCGTTAGATGGATAAAGCTACAATAACAAAAAATATTAAATAACAAAAATAAACAAAATAAGCCATTCTCTTGGTAGACTTGACCAATCGAAGCCAGCCTCCCGCAGCGACTTCACAAAATTCGAACGAAACTTCAATTTCATTCTTTGAAAGTCATAAAACCTCTCCGACGGAATTCACTACTTTAAAAGTAGTCTTTTTTCCTTAAAGAAGTTATTGTGATACCCTCCACTTCGGGTTTTTGGGGAAGGGTCTTCCATACCTAGTAGGGTCAACTCGAATATGGATCTATACCGATCTCAACTTTGTCTGTGGTTCCGGCCGGCCGTAGCATTTTTTCCGGAACACTTTTTCCTACACTCTATGCCAGTTTTCAACCGATTTTCACACGAATTTCTTTAGTCGGAGAAGAAGAATGTAACGATGGCGATTTTTGAATTTTGAAAAAGTGGCGGAGATATGTCTGTATGAAATTTTAAAAAATTCGCTGCGGCCGAACCGTTGGTCCGATTTTCATCAAGTTTTCACCAATCACTCCTTCTATTTTTTAAGAATTTTTGGTGCAAAAAAAAAATTATCATTTTTCTACATTAATTATCATTTTAGTAGGGAGAAATTTCATACATCCACCCGTTACGAGAGGGAACTCCCAAGGGCAAAGAGGCCATTATTTCTACCTTGATACTTAAAAAATTTTTTCGAAAAACCAAAAAACTTCCCCCTCTGTTATACTTCCCCTCCGCTATACTTCTCTTTCCGTTATACTTCCCCCTCCCTTATATTTTTAGAGATAACAAGATGACAGCTGCAAAAGGGGCAAAAATCCCCCGAGATCTGTTCACACGTGTTGCTCCATTCTGTTTCGAAAATCAAGTCGAACTCAAATACTGAAAAATTAATTATTTTTCTATGACCATCTTGTTTGTTAATTCCTCCATCAGCAGTTATTGTACAAACCTTCATGTGTCTAGATCCTCTGTGGTCAAAAATATTTTTAAATTTCTCAAAGCAAAATTATTGAATTACCTACCGCCCCGTTTTTGGTAAAGGGTCATTCAAACTCCTTAGGGAAAAATTGATTGGTGATCTTTACCGTTCATGAGCAAAAAAAACCTCATCATTTGAGATACCGTCGGAGCTAGAAGACCAGTAGGTACTTTTTTTTATCGATTAAACGAGAAAATTGAATAGTGTCCCGATTTTTATTTTATTTGGCCAAATAATCCGTCTAAATCGAAATGACACAAAATATACTTGTAATGGGTAATCTTTCAAGCATAAATAGATTGATTACAGGGTCTCTGCGGGGACCGTAACTCCCCTAAAGCTTTTTCCTGGATTTAATAGTGTATCGAGAACGAAATGGGAAACATTAGATGACTTTTTTTACTGTATTGGGGTTCCCATCCAATCAAAAGCTGACGTTCTTTATTGCAACGTTATGGTCAGGATGAGATGAAATTACTTCCTCTACCTCCGACCTTGTTCTTCCTACGGGGGTAGGTACTAAACTCAAATCTCGTCTGGGCTTTTTGAAATAAAAACGAAACTAAAAAAGAGGGTACGCTACGCTCCTTTAGGAATAAGAAAATAAAATTGAAATCAAATACATGTAGGTACCTACATATTAATAATAAATAATAGTGATCAAAAAGTAGAGAAATCTAGGTTGGTTTTTTTATGCCTGTTTCTTGGCCTAGAAAAAAAGCAAAGACTGATGAATGGCATATCAGTGATGCTCCAATGGCTCCCCCTTTCCTAAAAAGCGTCCCATCCCGGCAAACAGCTTGTAAGTGGGAGAATGCCAAGCAACCGCCTAAAAAGACATGCGAACTCCCGGTACAAGCAGGTACAGGAAGAAGAAAAGAGAAGGTGATTTTTCGGCATAAAGCGAGTTGATTTAGGGTGAGATTAGGGCGAGTTGCATAAAAGCAACTAAAGGGCGAAAGGACTGCTATTTAGCTTCTCTTTTTGTGGTTGAACTCTGAAAAGGTTGTTTTATTTATTTATATGATAAACTTTGGAATTAATTCGTGTTAATATAAAAGCAATTTAACGTCAAAGCGTTTATTACCTAGTTTATTGATCAAAACACAGTTCATTAACATAGGTAACAAGTACAGTAATCTAGTAGTGAAGTGTTGGTGGGAGGGGAAGGCTTTAATTTCACCCCTTTAAACCTCTCACCCCCGCCCAGCCCTTTTCCATCCTAATTTGCCGTCCAAATTATGAATAAATTTCACATTAACCCTTTCCTAATGGCCGGCCAAGGCTTCGCGCCTCTCGCGTGTCATTAATTAAAAAATAATTAATTTCTTTTTCACCAACTTCAGGGAAATCTTAAACGGCGTAATTAGGAAATTGAAACTTTTCAGGAGAGGGAGGCTGTACTTTCTAGGTGGGAGGAAAAAAAAAAAGGCCTTGGAGGAGAGTTATAATCTTAAAAATGAAAAATAATTAATGGTTCGGTTTTGTTTTTGTTCCTACATTAATTAATTTTTTTTCTTCATAAACTTTTTTTTTCCCCTTTTGTTATTTTTTCCAATTATATTGAAGAGGTTCTCAAAACTTAAAACTCTTTCATGATCCATGGATTGGTAGGTCATCTAACTATAAAATAGAACTCATATATCGAACCTAATGGCTTTTTCTAAATTTTCTACGATTTTATTACAATAATAAAATAATTATAACCTAAAAAAGGTTCATAATTCTATTCATAAGCTCAAAAACTTTCACAAAAATCATAGTCGGAATCGGAAGGCTTCTGAAAGGAACTTTCCGATCTAACTATGCGGGTGAAAACCGAAAGGCACCATTCGGTCTCGAGTTTGTTCCTGTAAACAAGAGGGAGTCGCTTCTAATCTGCTCTTGTGGACAGGCAAGTACCGAGCTTTTAAGAAACGCCCGGAAATCCATTTCACACGTCCACTCCCCCAGTTTCTTTGCAAACGATTCCTAAAGTATAAGGCTCTTTTCTAATAGAAAGGAATCTTCTTGAGTTACCATTTTCATCCAGGATGTTTTATTTTTTTATTTTGTTATTTTTCTACCTAGGTACCTTCAATTTTTTTTATATACAACATAATGTAGGTACATAACATACAGTATGAGGATTATTTATATGAAAATTTGGTGAAAAATGGAAAAAAAACCAATATTCAAAAATCGCTCTAGCGAATTCTTGTTCAACTATTAAGAAAGAGTGGGGAAATTTGGTGAAAATTGTGGCTATGATGTGTTCTGGAAAAAATACTGCGGCCGGCCAGAACCACGATCGGTATAGATCCATAGTCAATTTGACCTAAAGGATCTGGAAGACCCCAACAAGAAGGGTAAAGCAACTTCTTTAAGAAAGTTAACAAGGGCAAAGGGCTAATCAAAGGAGCTTAGAAGACGGTGAAAAAGTGGGTAGAGAATTTGGATTCCTCAAGGTGATTTAGGTAACGAAAGTTTAACCCGGTGTACAGAAAAGGTGGTCTCATCAGACTCCATTCTTTCAAAAGATGAAAACATCCTGATTAGAGAGGTTGTACACATCGCACACATGGGGGTATCTCGAGTTAATGACCCTCTATTGAGGTCCTCGGTTCACTCCATGAACGGACTGCCGGGGCGAAAAAGTATAAATTTCGAGTTTAGAACTTATTTACCAAGCATTGTCGCCGACAATATGACTGATTGTCGTCAACAATGGATAATCCACCAATCAGAGGAAGCATTGTGGGACGCGAACGCGGGGAAAGGAAGGACGAGGGCGAATGCGCCCCTTGATTAACAATACCGCTCTAAATGGAGGAGGCTCACACATAATATCTCATTCTGGGACCGGACCAGACACAATACTCCGACTCTCAATGAAGAATTGTTTGCCCACGTATTTATGTCTTCATTAACTCTCTCTTTAAAACTCCGAAAAAACAACCTGATTTCAAAATACAATAAAAGCCCACTTATTTTTTATGCCGACCCATACGTGTTCCTAACATAAAACCGTTGGACTCTAAAGCTGATCGCTGAGTATGTTTTAATGACCATCAGTGCTTTGCTTAATTGCAAAATCTACGATTCATACATTGTACACCGATCTTCCAATCACGATTGAACATGATATTAGAGAGTTACAGCTACTCGTATTTTGGTCTATTCTTATTACGACTGAGGCTATTCGTTGACAAGTGAGCTTCTACTCATATTCGTGTTGCGAAACGATAGATCTTTCTAGTTATCATGTAACTTTAACCTTATAAACTTCAAATATTAAGGAAAGCCGGAAGACACTCGGATTTTTGGGGGTGTAAAATAGGCGTCTTCAATCTACCATTTTCTTGTTAGTCCATGAAACATAAATGCTTGAAAGACGGTAGAGCCTCGGACAATGTGTCCATATAGAACCGTCGGACGGTCGACGAGGGGGCCACCTCGGCGGATCTCGTGTAAAAAATGGAGGCGGGTTTTTTCCCTGGTTGAAAATAGAGAAAAGGTCTCCGGCTATTTGGCTCGAGGCTATTACGGCAGACTTGAAAAGCACTCGCATGAAATATATATTGTAATGTTTTCCCCTTTTGTGAGGCCCCGGAGGATGTCCGACAATAGAAAACTGTCCACACCCCTTCCTAACCCACGGATGTTATGGGTGCCTCTAGGAAATTAATGGGCATAATAATCCGAAATGTGGCGTCGCCCACATTTATCAAAGCCTTTTCCTTGAACCGGTAATTAGAACAGAATCGAGAAATAATCGTCTATTTTTGAAACGGGGACCTGTTACCCTCTTCTCCCTTAAACCAAAAAAATATTCCAATCCCCGACATGTATTTCGATTTGACCAAAACATCGAGAAATGAGCACAAATTTTGGCTAAGTAAAACTGTAGTCCCCATTTTTGATGAACCTTCGACGTTGGGGTGCTTTTAGCGGTATTTAGTGCGAGAGGTGTATTTTGAGACCACAAAACATCAAGTCGATCATGGCCTGGGATTTTTCTACTTTGTGGTTTCTCCCCTAGTTTGGCATTAGTGAGGGGGATGGAAAGACCCTCTATTCCATCCCTTCTTGCGATAATCAGAAACAAATCTCTCAAGCGACGGTTCATCACAGACAACCATTTAACTCCCCCCACGCCATTCCATAACAATTTCACTCCCGCTAAGCCGTCCGTGATCGATATTGTTGCAGTATAATCAACAGAAACCTCGATATGTCGCAGAAGATGGAATAAAACAAAAATGAGATTTCCTCGAATTCTCATACGTCTGTTTTAACCTAAAAGTTCTCACTGTTAATGAAATGGGCTCCAGGAAACTGGGGCGGCTCGCATAATGACTAAACTTATCTACTAAACGTCACCGACCTTCGGACCACCCCCTTCATCCTCATTACAATTTTACAAACTTAATAGCAACAATCGTCATCAACATTCTAACGTCTTACGACCTCTATTTCCTCTTAAAATCTTTTCACATTAACCCACATGAATTAATTTCATCAACATTTTTTAAATATGCAAATCAATACTCTGTTCATTAAGCAGGGGTGTGTCTGTCCAGATTCCCTTCGTGGGGAGATCGTGCGAACCCTTATTTCAATACTCGGTTGACCTTTCCCACTGCATTCATTACGCCGTCACCGCATCCAACCGATTACACCGGAGGGCAACCCTTATATTCATTTATAAGCAGTCTTCTATATCCCATAGGAAAAACGGCCGCTTGTCGCTTTCATTAAATCGAACATACAAATTCATCCAACCAGCTTGTGAAGTTTTTTTTAAATCTCCCTTAAAGAAGTTATTGTTTTACCCTCCACGTCGGGTTTTTGGGGAAGATTCTTCCTGATCCCGTAGGATCAATTCGAATATGTACTTTTTAGAACAATAAGGTCTACATAGACGTTAAAAAATTGTCAGAGAAAAACCATCGTTTTGTTCATCCGCAATCAAAGTTAAATGGAAGTTCTATGTCGCTCCCTTTTGTTACAGCGATGTCAGAGGGGTAAACATATTTTTAAAAAAAATCAAATTTATTCCGTTAAAGGGACGGAGAGAGGGGTGGCTGAAAACTCTGAAGAGATTTTTACCTCCCTTCGCCTCCTCTCGTCCTGAACGAGATTAAACTCGAAAATTTATTCATAATCAAACAAGATCGCCCGGGTTTGATTACAAAACGGGTTCACCTGTGAAAATAACACCTAGTTAACAAGAGGGTGTCTTATAATGACAGAGGCAGGGTAGCTGCGTGATGTAGGCCCTAATCAGTGAGCTCGGATCTCTCCCCTCAAAGCACTAATTGCTTGCCGGTGCAATCTGCGACTCCCTCCGTATTACCGCCAACCATCCCTTATTGTAATGAAATCTACCCTCTTCCCGAAGCCCTTATTCTCTTCTATTCCCACTACCCCTTTCCAACCGGGCAAAATCAACTCTGCTAATTCCATTCAACGTTTATTGAACGCTCAAGTAGAATTACGGTAAAAAAAAAAGAACTCAAAGTTACAGGATTTCAACAAAGCCTTTTTTCAAACTAAAAACAATAAAAATCATTCTTCAAGTCCTGCTTCTCCCGCCGTTAGTCAATGCTCAAGCTCCTGAATTTGAGTAACTTCAATTTAGTCCTGTAAAACAGAACTAGAAGTGTGTTACCAAACCTTTAGAATATTAAGCCACCCTTAACTTTTTAAAAGTTGTTTTTCTGAGGTAAAAGCTAAAGGATTTTAAATATTCATCAACTTCTAGGCTTAATTTACTTCCCAAATTTCTTAGTATGTATTAAGCGAAGCTATTTTGTTATTTAAAAAAGTAATATTATAATAATGCAATTTTTTTTTTCATTTACTTATATTCTTTTCGTGAAAAAGGGAAGGGAGTTCTTATGAATATTGACGCCTTCATCACATGACGAAAACCAATTTGTAAGAGCGGGGATCGTAAAAAGAAGTAATCCAGGTACCGGGCTTCCCCTTGTCCAATCATGAATCCCGCCTAAGCTCCCTTCCTTCAATCAAAGAAATCCGCCAACTTTCCGATCTCGGCCGAAATAACCGAGATTTAAATGCGAATAGATTTGAGCTGTTTCCTCGATTTTGTATAAATAGAGAATAAGAAAGAAAAAGTGTATAAGTGGAGCCTGATTTTTTTTATTCCTCACGACATGTTTCGACCGTTTTGAAGATGGTAGACTTGAAGAAAAGTAAATATGTGCCTAAAAACAAATAATAAAAAAAAGAGGGGAAAAGATTTTTTTCTCTCGGAGATAGGTCCACAGTGAAAAGATAGAAATGATTGTGATAGAGGGAGTAGCTCAACTGACGAGGCTTTTTAAGCCGAAACGCGTCGTGAGATACCCGTTATCACAGTCATTTCTTCCTCTTTCATTGGTTAATTGTTTGATAGTAAAATCAACTTCTTGCGGAATACAGACGCAATAAAAATTAAAATGTAAAGATTTTTTTTCTTATCAAAAACTTGGTAGTTCTCTTTAATTTACTTGGGATTTGCGGTCTTGACGTTGTGAAACAATCTAGTTAAGACCTGTTATAGTTTATTTTTACCAACGTTTCGGCTCATCAGATTTTCTTTTGATATTTTTTTTATTTTGAAGCGTAATTTAAATTTTATGTAAGAAAATACGTCCTGTCCTGATTTATTGGTTTCAAGAGATTTCGACACAATTCGAACATGTCTGACCGTGCATTATGGCTAAGGAGGACAAGCCTCCCGGACGTTAAACCAAACAAACAAAAACAAGAGATTTCGAAAGGTTTTCAGCCGTACATAAGGGAATAAAGCTTGTGAAATAACAGTGAGCTCTATAAGAGGTTGTAACGACGTATCGAATTAAGCGAGAAAGGACGTTTTGCGGAGGTGAGGCTTAATAGAAACTTTTCAACCCCAACCTTCCTTTCAGGACTTTTACTTCGGTCGTTCCCTGTAATGGAGAAGTAGACAAGTCAACCAATTTAATTAAGATGGTTGGACACTTCCTATAGGTATAACCAAGTTCTGAGTAGGTATCAGATATCACCAGAACGTACAGTTTGTTATGAAGGAAAGCCGAGATCGAAGAACTTTTTTTCCCTCAACTCCTCTCTCACCCGCCCGCTGTTATTAGCCTGGAGAAGGGTCCAATCAAAGCGAACATTCAATTAATTACCGGTCAAGAGAAGGGTTTTCGAGATTCCCTAATTACGTCATGTCCGATCAGGGCTTTTCCGTCAGGTTGGATCCGTAAAGTGGTGAAAATCTCGGCATTTCGACCCTTAAAACGAATCTCTTTTAAGGGTTCCCCTTGTCGAAATTCCTTGTCTACGATTAGAACGGAAATTCTCCATAATTACATTCCGGGCCAATTACACAAGGGCGGGAAATTAAACGAGGTTTCCAATTAACTTCAATTTTCCTTCAAACCCGCAAGCTGTTCGATACCTTACATCACGAATCCCGTAAAAACATCTGTGGCGACACATGACTTCATTTGATCTAAAAGAGAAAGGCTACTGCGAGAAGGGGTGCATTTGGGCCCTTACTTCCGATTGGCCGAAAAATTTCCCAGAAGATGCCTCTCTATGTGAAAAAGAATTGACATAAATTTCAGATCGAAAAACCTAACAGTTTTTGAGAAAAACGGGTTTATCCATTTTTAGGAAAACCTCAATATCTCGAGAACTAATGATCCCACAGAGCTCGTTTTTTGTAAATTGTTTAGCATCTGAAGACGCATCTTTTTTGAATTTTTTGAAATTTTTTTCAAACTTTTAAGTGTGAAAAATTAATTTTTATAACTTTTGAGAGGTCAGAAAAAATGCTTCCCTTCGAGGTGGCGACACCAAATTAATGCAATACAACTTTTAGAATGACCTTAAATGTACCTCTAATAATTTTTTGAGGTGCAGAACAGTATTTTATAAATTTTTTCAGAAGTTTAAGCTGTTTTTTCCAATAAAAAAGTGAGTGGAGAAGTTAAAAAATAAAATAATAATTTACAGATTTTGTTTCCCAGAAAATGTTAAAAAAAAGTCAGGATGTTTTAAGTGGAAGAGAAAAGCCTTTTATAATTTTGTAAATAATAAGTAGATGACAAGCAGGGGCCTTCTAAAAGTTTATTACAACATTTATACGAAAAGAAATTGTTGGCCTGGGTAGGAAGGGGAGGTTGAAATGTGTGCTTTGGAAGTTGATTACCCCCGCTTTAGGCAATGTAGAAACTGTATAAAAGGAGCAAACAAATTGCTTCTTCTGGCTGGAAGTCCGCGCTGAAGGACGGGGAGGAAGAAGGCGGATTAAGGGAAAAAAGGTTTTCTCCCGGAGACTCTTAAAGGATCAATTAAAGGGTCGGTAATGAAAGGGAATGACAAAGGATTCAAAGGAATTCGAAACGGTAGCGAGAAAGAAGGGAGGTGAAGAAGAGAAGGCCCCTTTCGGCAAGCGGGAGAGCTCTAATTAATCAGAGAACTCCCCGCTAGAAAGGGCCTTGTTCTCTGTTTTTCCCGCCTAATTGCGCCAAACATCTCCCTGAGTTTACTTAATTAATGCTCACTTTAATTAACACGCTTTGTCATACTCGGAAGGCTCTACTACCAGTCCTGAAAACGTATCTATAAAAACAAAATCGAAACCAACATTTTACATTCGTTACTCACCATGAATATTATGTATATTTCTTTATCCAATTTATTTTATTGATCCTCAAAAGTCTTGTGAGTTCTCAATCAAAATTTTATTTCAAGTCTAAAATAACTCTCTTTCTCGGTATATTCTCGATCTCCTTCATATTGAATCATCATTCTTAATTCTTCTTAAAACTTCACAGCCGCAATTTTGATACGATTTTCACCAAATTTTCGTAGAGAAATTTAAATTTTTTTAAAGTACTGGTTTGAAGAGCTTCCAACAAAAACTTCCTTAAAGAGAAGTATCTATATAGGAGGGGGAAGTATAACGGAGGGGACGTAAAACGTAGTGGGAAGTATAAGGGAGGGGAAGTATAACGGAGTGGGAAGTATATGGGAGGGGAAGTATAACGGAGGGCAAGTAAGTACTAATGAGAGACTAGTAAGTACTACTAAGTCTTTTCTATGTGCCCTGGCTGGGCGAATACTCCTTTTTTCTATTATTATTGTCCTACTTTGAGGAAGTTCCATCTAACTCTATACCAGTACTTTCTGTTATATCCCTTCTAAACTGGTTTTTTTGAATGTAGATAAAATTAATTAATAACAAAGGACTGATACTCGAATCCCAAAGAAACTAATAACTTCTCATTGATTAAGTTAAAATCTAGACGCTGTCTCTCATAATGCTTCTTGAAGAGAATCTGGACCTAACTTAAGGGGTAATTGTTGATCCCATTCTTTCATGGAAGTCCACTGTGATAACTGATTAGTGAAAAGCTCTTTATTTATTTTTTTGTCAACTCAATAAATTTAAGAAAAAAAATATAGGTAGCAAAGGGCAGAAACGGTGGCTAGTTTTTAATAAGAGCCAATAAGAAAAGTAATTTCCTCCCACTGACAATCTAGAAAATCAATAACATAATTATAATTAACCCAGGCAATTTCTGCGGGGTCGGAAAAGGGTTTCGAGGGGGGTTTGGGCGGGTAGGTCGGGTTCGGGGGTTTAAGGGTGGCTGGAAAAGGGGTCGGCGGGAGGGGGTGTATAAAAGTAATCTCATTTGGGAGGGCGCCGACGGCACGAGCCGGGAAGCGCTTGCGCATTTCGTCCGCCTCTTCCAGGCTTCCCCCCCCTCACCAACCGATATGAGGCAACCCCCAACACCCCGAGAAAAAGCGCGTCGTCTTCGATATCCCATCCTCATTTCATTCAGTGTCCAGGCTTCGCCCTGACATGTTCTACGCCATCGCGCTATTTCTGTTTTCCTTTGGATTTTAAATGTTACATCAAAATACAGTGAAATTGTGAAAAACCTAATCATGATCACCACCACAGAATCACGGATCTCCGGTACCCAACAAGTCTCACAGCCTAGTAAGTTATTTTTCGTTTTATCTTCTCCACCCTTCGCTAATAATTAAAAACAAATTTAAAAACCCAAGTTCTTTAAAAAAATTTAAATTACAAAATTTACTACGTTCAGGTATCAAAACAAATTAATTTTAAAAACTACTTATTAAATGCACGCGTTAATTAAAAAAGATTATTTTGTCTCGTGGTTTAATTTTGAAAAATCTAGGTCTTAGTTGGTTTAAAAAAACGACGTGTTTACTAAGTTTGTTGTTTTGAGACGAGTGGTGGGGGTAAAGCACGCGCCAAATCCTCTTTAGCTTTTTGTATTAATTGGACACCGTAATCCATTAAGTGTTCATTATCGACCCTTTTTTCACAAGTATTTAGTGAATTAAACGTTCGTGACTTAATATTTACTATCAGTTATCACTTGCTTCTTATTTAGGACTTATTTAAAGATCTTGCTAGATTTGCATTTTCAAATTCAAGAAGTTAGTGTCCCCTCCCAACCTCTTGTTCAGCTTTTCTTTTCACTTGAAATAATCCTATAAGGTAAAATACTAACATTCAATAAATTAGAGTGATAAGATATGGGCGCCTCGTGTTGGGCTTTTGAGGGGGAAGAAGCCTGAATGATTTGCATGGTCTAGTAGCAATGTGGGTTAGCCGGATTTCGCTTTTTAATCGTTTTTATTGTTTATTTTCGTCCCAAAATTACCTTTCAAGGTTTTCATCTATTTTTACTGGGTATTTATATTATTCAAGATTTCCGCTATATCTTGTGTGAAAACTACATTGTTGACTTGAAAGTTTTTAAAAGCTAAGCATTATTACGTCAACGTGTGGACTATCTGGGTGTCTCCTACGGTGACGTAATATTTTTTCATTTTCCCAATTTTTTTTTTTTTTTTTTTTTTTGTGGTGCAAAACAAATTATTGTTCACATTTCATATAACCACAATATCATAATATGTACCTTAAATAAAAATCATCGCGTTAGTTCAAACACCGGCTATCTCATTTTCCTGTTTTCAGGAGAGCAAAAATACTGATAAATTTCTAACCTGTTGGCTAAATCGTGAACTACGCGTTTTCTGTTGGTAATAGGGTTAACGGAAATCGCTATTCTCAAGAAAAATACCAAACTCAAAATTGGAAATCGATTCTCCACAAAATTTACCATCAGAAACAATACCAAACTCAAAATTGATAAAAATGAGATAGCCGGTGTTGGAACTAACGCGACGAAATGATCGTTGTGCATTTGCATTCAAGTGAACCTAAATTTCAAGTTCGTGCTTATTCGGAGAGTTTCAAAAAGACTTCGTATCTCAAAACGCAAGAAGGACTCATTGATGAATTGTTTTCTTTTAATTTAAAAACACGTATTTTAAGATGCTTCTTCTCAAAAAAGATTTCGAAATCACAATTAACAAGTTTCTTGAACAGTGTAAAAACTCACACTTATTTCAGTCATGGTATTTAGAAAAATCGAAGTAAAAAAAGCCTTATACAGCCAATTTCACGGTTGTATCCCGATTTACCC
>JACGAQ010003699.1:0-25278 GCA_014119065.1 Orius insidiosus
CCCATATTTTCCCTCTCCGTTTCAGTATATTTAATTCATGTAAGGAGTATTTGATGAAATTTAGTGAAGATTGCACCAAAATTATGGCCATATCGTATAGGGAGAAACTAGCCCACCATTTTTTTCGAATCTCTCGGCATATTTAAGATAACTACAACAGGAAGATTCTGTAAAACTTTGGTGAAAATTGTCGTTGAAGATGCAACATGTCTAATTTTTGGGCAAAATTAGATTTTTATTGAATATGCGCGAAATCTTCCGCGGCGTCAGTTATTAGTTTCGCAAAAAAAAAAAAAAAAAACTCATCAGAAAG
Organism: Orius insidiosus; assembly: GCA_014119065.1. NCBI lineage: Eukaryota > Metazoa > Arthropoda > Insecta > Hemiptera > Anthocoridae > Orius > Orius insidiosus. The sequence goes on from JACGAQ010003699.1 coordinate 314, forward strand.
CAATTCAACTGCCAAAATGATAACACATGATACCTGAAATCTGAAGACTATGTTTCAGTTTTTTGTTCTCCTGAAAAGTAGCCAAAAGGCACATGTTGCATCTTCAACGAAAATGGAAAAAAAACTGTGCGACAGCCGGATGGCTGGCACCGCAGACAACCATGATCGGTAAAGATCATTTATCAATTTTCTCGTTGAGGGTCTAGAAGATCCGAAGATCCTATCCCAAAAATCGGACTAGAGGGTAATTCAATAACTTAATTTTGACAAATTTAATTAAAAATTGCTTGAAATAAAATAGGGGAGCCAAAAAAACCAAGAAAACGCCCAAAAATCCTTCACAAGAGTGATGAAAAACCTCGACCAGTTTGGTAGAGTAGAAAGAAAATGAAGAAATGTTGAAAAACTGTTTGACTGCCGAGAAATATGTAACAAAGACCGTAATTCCAGTTTCCTATGGACGGCTGGTACTCAATAAACAGAAAATTTAAGCTAGATGACAATATAAGCTTCCTTATTAGCTTTTTTTTCCAACCGCAGTTTGAAACTCCTGGAGCAGGCGCAGAAGGGTTTGGACGTCATATTTGACGTCGTTCAAATTGTTTTTCCGTCAAATCCGAAGTCATCTGACGTGCCTTCTGCGCATGCTCCAGGAGATTCAAATTAGTTTCAAACTTTGATTGGAACAAAGCTATTATTGAAATACAGCACAACACCCACGTTTTTTTATAACCAGTGACTCTAACCAATAATTTAAGCATAAATTTGCAATTTTGGGCTGATTGATAAGCTTTTGAATGGAATTACCTTGAAACATAGATCAGAATCAAATAATGAAGAACTTTATGGGTAATACATTGAGGTGGTCTGGTTAATACCAAAAATAATAATAGACTAGAGTAGTGGGGAGGTACAAAATTTTGGCAGAGGTACAAAAAGAAAACGCTTACTTTGGGCCCTTCATCCTCCTCGTCGACCAAAACGACTTCTTCGGTCATCATCGCTTCCTCAAGATCTTGAGCGCTGTGGTAGATCGAAAACTTTGACATACGCACGTCATCTCCACATTCTTTGAAGAGGTCCTCGCTTGAGTTTTCCATACGCTAAAAACATAATTTTTAAGGCCGACCCTGACTGATTCAGACTTACGGTTATTTTAAAAAAAGCGCTGACTAAAAAACCTTTTTCAAGGATGATTCACTCTCCAGAGACATTCAAGCCGCAAGTCAAGGACTATGATCTCTGTAATTAATCTTAACTATTGTACATCAAAATTCTAAAATAAACCTGAATATTTTAATTAGAAAATGGTATTTCGGCTATTTTTATCGCTTATGACACATAACCAAATTGAAACCTTTTAAGGAAATGTCAAACATTCGTCCACGTGACGTGTTGGCGCCTCATATCTTGTTCTCAGGCACTAATTACTTTACAAAGCTTTCCTTTCATTCTAAAATTATCTTCATAAAAGAATCTTTCTGAAAAAAATTTTCTACATGAAGGGAAAAAAGTTAAAAAAATTTTTTTTACAATTATTATACCTTGCTGCAGCACATTCAAAAAACTCTTTCTGCAATTTTTACCTTTTCTCAGAATTTTTTTTTTTACATTCTCAAAATGGCTCTTGTCCAGAATTTTTGGAGAGAGAGGGAAAAAAAGTAAATTTGAACTGTTTTCCACCATTTCTGTGGCCTTTCAATTTTTCTCGCACAATTGGAACTTATTATTATTACTATTACTATTTTATTTTAGCTCATAATTAATATAGGTAAAAAGTTTGACCTCAGAGTTATCGCCTCTTATCGCTTTTTTTTCTGCAATTAAAAAATAAGGAAGCGAACTCCCGGGTTCTAATGTTTAAAAATAAATAAACAAAATCCTTGCATATAAACTTTATTTAAAACATAAATAGAAACAATATTACAAAAAATATTGACACAAAATTGTCTTTTTATTTCTCCTACACCTAAATTGGGCTAAAAATAATTTTTTTTCCCCACCACAGTTACATCAAATCAGATCGTTTATATTTTAAAATCATATTGAATAAACAGAGAGAATTCTTTAATTTTGATCAGTTTAAAAAAGTTATAAATTATATTTATGGTAGTTTAAAAATTGGCACTTGTTGCTTTCATTCAGTCAAAGTTTAAATTTTGTACGATTAAATGAATAGAAATAAATAATTAAAATTTTATTAAAACTTTTAATAAACAGGAACATAAAAATGTACGTTTTCTTTTCGTATCCGTCATGTAAAATTTGAGCTATCGTGTTTATAGTCATGATTCATATTCTATCGTTAAAATTTGACTAGCATTATCTATTAAAAAAAAATTAAATTTATTATCACTTTGAAGGCTAATAGTGGCATATTTATAGGGGTGGAAGGAAAAAAATAATTAAAAACAATAAAGCCTCAAATAAATATTAAAAATGGCGTTTTTATGTTTCTTTTAATAAGAAACTCGCTATCATAAACTCGTTATAAAACAAAATTAATCAAACAAATTTATTTCATAATCATAATTGCGATTAATCATTACATATTGCGATTTTCCAGAAAATCGTATTTTTTTGTGATTCTTTACGATTTAATATAAAAATCTATTTTTATTTTTTTACGATGTTTGAGAAAATAAATTTTTAAACTACTTTTAGGGAAAATTGTAATTTTTCAAAACATTTAAAGAGAAAATCATGATTTTTTTTTTTTTTTAAAGTTTTTAAAAGAAACTGTAATTTATTGATAAAAATTGATGAATTATGATAAAAATTGATGAATTATTGATAAAAATTGATGAATTATTGATAAAAATTGATGAATTATTGATAAAATTGATGAATTATTGATAAAAATTGATGAATTATTGATAAAAATTGATGAATTATTGATAAAATTGATGAATATTGATAAAATTATGAATTATTGATAAAATTGATAATTATTGATAAATTGATAATTATTGAAAAATTAATAAATTATTAAAATAATTAAAAAATTTTAACAAAATTTGTAGAAATAGTAGCAATTTTTTTTTCAAAAAATGGTTTTAAAAAATATGGTGGTCAAAAATTGTACAAAAAAATTACTAATAGAAGATTAATTTAAAATATAAATTTTTCTTAACTTTACAGGAAATAACCCCCATAAGTATGCCATATAGGTGATACTAAGGTTTTGATTTTTTTATTATTTAATGTTTCATTAGCTTTGTTCCAACCGCAGTTTGAAACTCCTGGAGCATGTGCAGAAGGACTTAGACCTCAAATCTGACGTCGCTCAAATTGTTTATCCGTCAAATCTGATGTGCAAATCCTTTTGGGCACGCTCCAGGAGTTCAAACTGCGGTTGGAACAAAACTCATTTCATTTTAAATTTCCATATACCAAACATCTTAGGATCACACTTGTCTTTTATAATCTAATTTTTGAGAAACCATCACCAATCTAGTTTTCTCTAAAAATTTTTTTTTGGCAAGCATTATTAGCTTGTGATATGTATAAAAAGTAGAAAAAAATTATACTTTCAGGTCTTGACTGATTGGAGTGAGATGGTGCGTTAGATATTTGTAGACCATCGGCCAAATTTCGTCGGTGGTCTTTCCTGAGAATTCTTCCAAGATGCCTTCTTCGCGGTAAAAGTCGAGAACGGGTCCGAGAGTTTTGAGTAACTTCGAGTCGTTTCTGAACCGCTGAAGGTTTATCGTCGTCTCGTTGGACTAACTTTTCGCCGGTGATGTCGTCGATTCCTGGTACTTTGGGTGCGTTGAAATCTGTATTGTAAACTCTCCCGCTGGGGAACCCCCACCTTTTGCGAATACGGTCTATGATGACGTCAAGGTACAATTAAATTAATCGCCGCGTCTACTGGCGACTTCATAAAAAGCGTCTGCGCTTGAACCCTCGTCCGAGGAAACCTCCAAAAGCCAACTTCCTTTAGTTTTCTCAATTTCTTCCAAAATCAAATTGATCATCACTTCATCAGGAACGAGTTGACCTTTATCCATATATTTTTTCGCATCAATTCCCAATGGTTTTCCAAAACGTTATTTCGCAGATCGCCACTTGAGATATGTTTCATTTCGAACTTACGGACTATCCTCGCCGAAATGTCCCTTTCCCCGAACCTGGGGCGCCCAAAATTACCGCACGGAAATTCCTAAGCATATTTCAAACTTCAAATATATTCTTCTGACAGACTGAATGTCAACTAAGCGTAGATTACGGATTGGGAACAGGTCCTTGAAGTTGATATCTTATCAGCTGTACTTAGAACTTTACAGCTGTGAAACTGTTGCATCATTCTCCCCCACCTTTTATATCACAGACAAAATAAGATTAATTTTAATTTATTTATTGTTTATTTGTTTCCATAGCGACCTTATCAGTACTTGTTTACAACAGCTTACAAGACGGTCAGAGAAAGTATGTTGGCTCAACTGCAGTATCGTCATCTGCAGTTTAACCAACAAACGGTTTTCAAAAATTTAAAAACATTTCAATGAGCCAAAATCCCACTTAAGGGGTCGAAAAACCATGGAAAACTACCAAAATGGGTACCCTACGCCAATATAACTTTCAAAATGTCGACAGACATTAAAACGGTTTTTTGGGCAAAAAATCGTGGATTTCTTTGGCAAGGAAGCCATTAAAACTCTTGTAAATGGCGTTTGTTGCAAAAAAAAAAAAAAATCCGATAATAAGAGCTAAAAATAAAATTAGGATCAATTTATGGAACCATTTTTTTATTTAAAATTTTTCGCAAAATCTTATACTTTTAATGACATCATCACATCAACTTCTGGGTATTGATAAGTGTTATCTCAAAACGTAACCTTCAAGCAATCTTTAAAATTCAAACCTTCAAGAGGTTAAATTATCTTTTATTTTTGTTTTTCATACAATTTTCTCTTATCTTTTTAAGTACATTTTAAGTTTTAAATTTTTAAATTTGATTCTATTATTTAATTTTAAACTGACGATGTAATTAAGAATTTATTTATTTAATTTATTAGTAAACCTTTGATTATTTTAAAAATGTGTTTTGGCCCATTTAAACGGTTATGCCATTGGGGCCCATTGACTGCCGTTGGTAAAATTAATTAATTTTTAAAAAATTAAAATTATTTTTTTTAGCTATAATCAAAATTGTGTCGTATTCGGCAATAAGCTGCAGTAATAAAATATTACCGCCGACTTCTTCGCTTTTAGGGTTTTTCAATATGGTTTCCTTTTTGACATTCAGCGGTCTTACTCTGTATAATTTCCTGTGTGCGATGTGTGAAGGCCCTGGGTACCTTCCGTTCAACTGGAGCCCTGTAAGTGTACTTAGGGTTTTTTAAATTAAATTTTTTTTTTAAGGATCAAAAAGAAGATGAAGAATGTCTGCAGTTCTGTTCTTCCTGCGAAGGTTTCAAGGCACCTCGTTCTCACCATTGTCGCAAATGTAATGCTTTTTTATCTCTTAAATCTGGGATTCCCAAAATTGTAGCATGTGGACCCCTTTTACCCTAAAAAAAACCTAGTAACATCGAAATCCTTATAAAATGAGGTTTTTAAAAAAAAAAAAAAAAAAAAAAAAAAAAAACCAAGTAAAACTCCTAAAAGTTCGGTAAAAATAGGGTTTCTTTGTTGATAACTGGGAAATTTGTTTAAAATAGGGTTTCTCTGTAAAAAAAAAAATTGGAAAACTCTGCAAAATCTTGTAGAAAATAGTCTATTCTTCTAAAAAAAAAAAAAAAAAAAAAAAATCTAGGAAAACTCCTCAAGTTCCAGTAAAAATGTGTTTCCCTGTCTGAGAACCGAGGAAATCTCCTTTACTGTAAAAGTTGGGATAATCTGTCAAAAAACTAAGGAAAATTTTGAAAATTGGGTTTTCTGTCTAAGAACCTATGAAAACTTCTAAATTCCTGTCAAAATAGGGGTCTCTCTGTCAAAAAAACCAAGTAAAACTCCTGAAAATTTTGTTAAAAGAGTTTCTCTGTCAAAAATGGGAAAATTCTTAAAAATCCAAAAATCGGGGGAAATTCCAAATCTTGTAAAAATACAGTTTTTTAGGCCTCAAAATCGAGGAAATTTGTGAAAATAGGGTCTATCCTTCTAAAAAAAAAATCATGAAAACTCCTAAAATTCCGGTAAAAATGTTGTTTCCCTGTCTGAAACCAAGGAAATCTTCTTTACTGTAAAAGTTGGATAATCTGTCTAAAAGCTAGGAAAACTTTTGAAAATCCGTGAAAATGGGATTTCCTGTCAAAAACCAAGTCAAACTCCTAAAAATTTGTGAAAATTGGGTTTTTCTGTCAAAACTGGGGAAAATTCTTTTAAATCCTGTAAAAAGCGCTTGTCTGTCAAAAAAACCTTGGGAAATCCCCAAAATCTTGTAAAATACAGTTTTCAGGCCTCAAAATCGAGGAAAATTTGGAATAAGGTTTCCTTCTCTAACAAAAATTTAAAACTTTGTTTTCCTTCTGAACCAAGGAAATCTCCTTCTGTAAAAGTTGGATAATCTCTAAAAAGCTAGGAAAACTTTTAAAATCCTGTGAAAATGGGGTTTTCTGTCTAAACCAAGAAACTCTAAATTCCTGAAATAGGGTCTTTCTGTCAAAAAACAAGTAAACTCCTGAAATTTTGTAAAATAGGGTTTTCTGTCAAAACTGGGGAAATTCTTAAAATTCTTAAAAAGGTTTCTCTGTCAAAAAAACCTTGGAAATTCAAAATCTGTAAAAGCAGTTTCAGGCCTCAAAATCGAGGAAAATTCGTGAAATAGGTCTTCTTCAAATTGGAAAACGCCTAAAGTTTCAGTAATGTTTCCTGCTGAGAACCAGGAATCTCCTTTACTGTAAAAGTTGGATAATCTGTCAAAAAACCTAGGAAAACTTTTGAAAATCCTGTGAAAATGGGGTTTTCTGTCTAAAACCAAGAAACTTCTAAATTCCTGCAAAATAGGGTCTTTCTGTCAAAAAACAAGTAAAACTCCTGAAAATTTTGTTGAAATAGGTTTCTCTGTCAAAAACTGGGAATTCTTAAAAATCTTGTAAAAATAAGGTTTCTCTGTCAAAAAAACCTTGGAAAACTCAGCAAATATTAAAAATGCAGTTCTCAGGCCTCAAAATCGAAAAATTCGTGAAAATAGGGTCTATCCTTCTTTAAAAAAAATTTGGAAATCTAAGTTCCAGTAAAAATGTGGTTTCCCTGTCTGAGGACCAAGAAAATCTCAGAATGAAAAAAACCGTGGGAAATCCCCCAAAATCTTGTAAAAATGCAGTTTCTCAGGCCTCAAAATCGAGGAAAATTCGTGAAAATAGGGCCTAACTTTCTAAAAAACGAAGAAAACTCCTGAAAATCCTGCAAAATGGGTTCTCTCTTTCAATAAAACCTTGCAAAACTCTAAAATTCGAGTGAAAGTGTGGTTTCTCTTTCTAAGAACCAAGGAAACCTCCTTTACTAAAAGTGGGGAGATCTGTCAAAAAAAAGGAAACTCCTGAAATGCCTGTGAAATAGGAATTCTCTGTCTAGAAACCCTCTTCTCTTTTTTGATGACTAAGAACTTCACATTAACAAATTCTTATTCCGGTTTTTCCTTTTTCTGTTTCCAGATTTTTTATCAGATTTTGGCTTGGTTGACTCCCTGGGGGTCCACAGGCGCATTTTGGAACCCCTGCTCTAAATAATTTTAATGTTTTTTTTAGGTGGAAGATGTGTATTAAAAATGGATCATCATTGTCCTTGGATAAACAATTGTGTCGGACATGAAAACCACACTCATTTTACCATGTTCCTGTTTTTCTCTTTAGGATGTTTGCAAGCGACTTTTATCATTAGTGGCACTCTATATCGTGCTTTATACAGAGTAATCTAATATTTATTTTCTTGTGGACTGTATATTATATTTATTTTTTAGGCTTGGTACATGTATCATTCTCCTTACCCTCAAATACAGTTTTACTGTTTTGAGTTTAGCGTTACTATTTTCTGTCGGTCTTGCAATCGGTGTGACAATATCTGTCGCGCCCTATTTTTCATCCAGGTTTATTAATTTAAAGCTTAAGTTGATTTAAACTAATGTTTTTTTAGATGGCTATTTTAAGAAATAGAACTGGGATTGAAGACTGGATTTATTCGAAAGCTGTCGCTCGTAGGCTTCCGGAAGATCCTGAGTTTATTTATCCTTATAATTTAGGTTGGAAAGAAAATTTTCTTCAGGTTTTCAATTTGAATATGGAAAGTGTAGGTGATGGTATTACATGGCCGGTGGTTGAAGGTTGCCATCAGTATACCGGGTAAACTTTTGGTGTTAACATTGATGATTTTTATTTTGGTTTTTTAGCTTGAGCAGATTGAGCAGAAGCAAGAGAAACGGATGAGGACGAGGCCGTACGGTTGTAGTTGCGTACAGCGGTCGTTGGTTTCCGTTGGTACACGGTTGGCGAGTCTGTACGCATCCGCCGCTTTCCGACGAGCCCGTATATCCCTCGAACCGTTCGAAAACCGTCCATGTTACGCGGTGGCGACGATATTGGCTTTTCGGCGAAAAAGTCTCGATTCGAAATCAAAACGTGTCCGCGGATGGTTTCCGCGATGTTGCGTCATGGAGCTCTCCGACGATTTCGACGACCCCAAAAAAGTGATATAAACATACATTCCATATTGCATTTAATATTGCAAATCTATACAAACTGTATCTTGTATATTCCTATCAGAGATGTATATTTTTAGAAATCATAATTTAGAAATAATTTTTAAAAATTCAAGCAATCACTGATCTTCCCTTTGTAGAAAATAGGACTGATTCAACCATTATTTCTATTCTACACTCTGGTGCTTAGAATCAAATTTAAAAAAAACATAAAATGAGGGCTTAAAAATAGGGGGATTTTAATTCATAAAATTTATTTAAATTTTCCTTTAATTTTAGGGGAGAAAATTTTATAATTTATCTACTCTATGAACATTTCCATCCCCCTTTCTCTAATGATCCACTTCCAATCAGTAATTAAAAAAAAAAATGGCATCCAATTTTATCAAATTATTTACCATTTTGACAACCTAAAAAATGTAATTACTAATTAATATACACCGTGTCAGGAAAAATATGGATCAAAGCTGGGAGAGCGTTGAAAAGGGTCTTATGAAAAAATGTTAAATATAAACCCCCCTATTAATCAAATAATTGATTGGTATGGTTAAAAAGCTTTACAATACAGGATGTCCATGGAATCCAACTTAGTATAAAAAATAAAATCTCCCCCCCCCCCCCCCAATGCGCAAAATTTCAGGTTGATTTGACTAATATGACCTCTTTCGACAACTTATAAATACCATACAAATTTTAGCTTTATTTCCCCTAAAATCCGTTAAAAAATTGACTTACGACACCATTTTTTTCTAATTTCTCTTGTTTTTGATCAAGGATTAGCCTTGATCCATCTCCTGCCACGTGTACTTTAAGGATGCTAATTAGTATGAACTACAAAGATGTTTACATTTTATTATCAAAATTATAGAAAAGCCCAGTTAAATCCTCATTAGGCATTGGTACATATTATGTTAAAAAGACTTTGTTCATAATGTAATGTTTATTTTTATACCATATACATATTTATTTTATAATTTTTATATTTTTTTAAGTATTATTTTTAGCAATAGATGAGCTAAATAATAGAATTTTGTTTTCTTTCAAGCCTCAAAATTGTGTATGTAAATAAGTTTAAATAATTTAAATTTTTTTTTCGGTTTTATCCCCTTATACTGTCCTTTACTTTTAACCCGAACACTCTAACCTTGAACTTTTTTGTTTTTAAATGCTACCCTTTGATTGGCAAATGATTAATGTGAATAGTCCAATAACTATCGACCGTTTCGTTTCGAATAGTATACGAGTTTGTCGCTAATTAGATTTTGTTGTATTCATGGATTAATTGAGGCTTCTAAGCCTAGTATTGATCAGTTTTCCCATTAGTACGAACCTCTCTTGGGACGAGTGAGGCTTCTTAATCAAACAGGAATTAATAAATTATGTTACGACTCTAACTATAAAATGGACGGTTCAATACGTTTTCAATTTCCTTTCATGAATTTTTAACATTATGTCCATAATTGGCATCTTTAATGGCAGGTCATGCATCAGAAGAGTAAATTCAATTTTTGATATTCCAAAACATACATAAATAAATTTTTTACGTACTCCAACCAAAAAAGTATTTTTTAGAATTTCTTTATTCTTTGCTCAACTTGAAATATACAAGACGTGCTTTTCTGATAGATTTACCTTGAAGTCTTTCATCTTAAAATCCGCTGCCGTATATTTCTGACGTTAGAAATGGGGGTGAGGATGAAGCGTGGTGAGATAAAGAAACGCGGCGTAGCCTAAGGAAAAGGGACCGCATTTTAAAAGAGGCCCACGTCAGATGCGGTTGTCACTCCGGGTAAATAAAACCGACAGGAATAGCGTCAGCGAACATGTCGGGTTGAATCTTTAAATAAAAAAGGAGAGAAAAAAAAAAGAAAAAAAGACGAGTTAGCAACGAGAAGGGTTCGGGGGTGAAAGGTAAGCGTGAGTCGGGAGATTGATCGGGCCGACCCTGATTGGCTCCGGGCCCCCATCCAACGGCTGACACTGATTTGTGACACCTTATTACTGCCATCCCCTTCCCTAGTTTCGTTTCTCCACAAATATTTAAAAAGGGAACCGTAATTTTCCCTACCAATCTTTTATTGTTTCTAAAAATAAAAAAAAGGAGCGTATATCGACTCGGCACGTCGAGAAAGATTAATTCTGCATAAGGTCGGCACACTTTGACCAAAAAATTTGTCTATCAACTCGGCACTCAAGAAATAGGAACGCGGCAGCGTTCCGCCACGCCAAGCAAAACCCGACCGAAAGCCCAAAATGTTCGAACGGTGTATGATTACTGGACGCCACGATTTTCGGGTATCTGGATCTCAGCACCCTGTTACCGATCGACGTCAAATTTTAATCAGGTCTTCTCTGATTCAATATTAGTAAATTCTGAAAATTTCAGGTCGATCGGTACACAGGGTGCCGAGATATACAGCTCTGAAAACCCGATTTTTTCGCCTTTGGCTTGTTCTTCTTCTCCCTGTTCAGTTAGCCAGGGCTACAGCCTCTCCTAGTGCACGATTGAAATTTCAAAGAGCTTCCTTTCAATTTGAGCCAGTGCATTTTGAAAGATTTAACCCATTTCTCAACAAAAAAAGTTAGGAATGAAAAACTGAAATTTTAGGGCAATTTCCCCACTTTGACGGAACAGTTGTTATACCTGATAAAAAGCATTTCGGGGCGCACCAAGGGAGCTTTGAAACGGGAGCACGGGCATCTCTCCTCTTCTCTATTGTGGGCCCGGGGAAGTTGAAATCATAACTTTTTCTGGCTGCTGTAGAAGGGTTTTTGCGAGGCGGGGTGTTTTTTCAAAGGAATAAACGGTGAGGACACTGTACGCAAGAAAAGCTCACCTGGAGAGGAAAAAATGAGCTCTCTTAGCTAGAGGAAAAATGAACCCCCTCGTGTTATGAAACTACTTTGAATTTAGGCAATTAACATAAATTTTTGAAAAAAACGCGGGAACTAAAATCTCGCGCATGCGCGTTGTTGTGGTATCGTAAACTCACAAGTACCGAAATTACTTCTCTATTTCTTATTCCTTAGGTACAGCCTGGGAACAAAGTTTTTGAGGGTGTGCCGATTTGAGCTCAATTTTAAGGGGGTGTGCCGAGTTGTGATAATTACTTGTCCGTGTCGATGATCAGCGAAAAAAAGCCCCTCTTTATAATTTAATAACATCAATATTTAATATTGAATAATTTGTCACTCAGAGGATTTAATGATATGAAATTGTTTAACAGAATTAACACCCTTAGTGGAAGCATTAAATTTTTTTAAACAACGAAAATAATATTTTATAATTTTTTAAAAATAAAAAAGGATTTTGAATAGTGAAAGGGAGTAATTACGGGCTTCCTGCTCATAACTCCCCATCAATCATCCCCTAAAGAGTCTAGAAGAAAAGTCTATTAAAACAATATTATGGAAGTGCGTTTTATAAGAAACGATTCATCAAGCGGACGACTGACAACCATTTTCCCAAGGTGGCTTTTAACGTATAAAATGTCTAAAAGAATAATTTGGCGATAACGAGGGTTTAAAAAATCGAGAAGGCTGAGAATTCCACAAGTGTTATAAGGACGAGAGAATTCGGAGGGGTTGGAAAGGATGGGAAGAATTACGGAGGTTCTTATCAGATGTCGGCGAAGCCTTCATCAAAATTCCCTCAATAGCACCCCCGCAAGTGTGAGACTCCCCGGGACCAATTTAAAAGAGATTTTCGCCTCCCTTATAAGTTACGCGTTGGTTTCGCTAAGTGACGACGTGATAGCAATTACAAATTGTCTTTCAAAAAGGAGATTTTGAAATCACCTTTGTGCATACTTTCGATAAAAACGTGTCGTCAATGTAGATCGAAAGAAACTCAAATTCATCCCTCGTTAAAAAGGATTTCAACCCCATCTTTTTAAATAAAAAGATAAATGATCGTCATTAACATTCTGAAGGGACGGATAGTTATGGAGGCCTAAGTGGTCCTACTCAGTTGAAAGGCATCGGCGAAATGAAGACCACTTAAAATACCATTTTCTGAAATGCAGCAGGCAGATGGTGTTTCACAAGAGCAATAATGGACCCCCTTTCTAGGGAGGGCACACTAACGCCGCTGTTTCCTATGAACTTCAACGTTTACCGAGGGCCTTTTCACTACCAACTCTGAAATCACTTTAGAAAAAAAGCTTTAAAGTATGCAAACGAAGTCGACAAAATAAAAGCATAAAAGGATCGCAAAAGTCAGGGGAAAAAACGATGGGAGCCAATTTTATTGGAAATAGAGGAAAACTCGTGATAGCGGTTGTAGCCAATTTTCGGAGAAAAGAAATTTCTACCAATTGTAATAGAGGCAGAAGTCGCAAATTTTTTTTTTAAAGATGGTTTTCAAATAACGAGTTATACTACCACGCGTCAGTGTTGTTTTCCCATCGGAAAAATCCATAGAGATTCATTGGGTTCATTTTGGGGATCGCCCGCTTTGAACCCTTGACCTAATATTTGATCGCAATATTTGGGATTAACGCCTTACACGAGTGACCACCACGACGCCTAGTCGCGAATTTAAAAATATTTTATATTTTTCGTTTCACACTCCTGGGACTCCAAAACCACCCATACAATGGAAGAACGATGACCGCCACATTTTATGGGTAACGAAATTTTTTAAATTCGGCCTATAGCGTTTTTCCTCGGTCGAGTTTGTCAACGGCTTAAATGGAGCTGTGACGTGAGAGTCTCAGATGTCTAGAAGTTCGTTCGAAGTCGAAGTTCCACCAATTCAGCGGGTCGAAGAGGTGCGGAACTGTTGACGAGTTTCAGGAGAATTGCTGGCGCCGTCGATGGGTGATCAAGAAGTGCCGGAAGCTGTTCTCGTTGTTTGTATTGCGAAAATATGTACCTTGTTGTTGTTCCATCGCTGTGTTCGTGTTCGTGTTCGTCGTGGGTTGATGATGGTTTTCAACTAACGAGTTATACTACCCACGCGTCAGTGGTTCGTCGTGGGTTCTAGTACATTACTTAGGGCCTTAAAGCCCTGCTACCGCAAGGGCCATCATTTTGTTTTGACCTTAGCATTTTTTTTCCAGCATGATGAATTCTAGAAGTCTGCCTATGCGTATCTCCAGCAGATGTTCTTAACCACAAGTTCCATCTGGATTCGCTCCTCCTTCTAGAAAAGTGGCGGAGGGAGAAGTACTTAAGCGGTCACATTAGCAACATCACCAGTGTAACGCTCTTGGTTTCTTTACATGAAGACTTTTTCTGGAAGTTCTACGAAGCTGAGGATATGATGATGGATCTCTTTTTTTACCACTGTCAGCATTGGACGTAAAACTCCTTTTAGAATACATGACGGCAGAAGTAGGTTAAAATTGATAGCATATGATTTTGGAGGATAGGAATAATATGGGAGATAAATGATGTGACTGAAAGTCATACACGTATTAGGCTAGTAAACTAATATTATAATCGGAGGAGTTGAGCGGAGAGGATTTTGGGTTTTCCGTAAGGAGCTGTATAATCGGGTTGTTTGAGATGACTGCGGGGGGTGGAGAACATATTGAGGCTGGTGAGGTCTGGTCGGGTTGTCGGGGGGTTGTTCGGAGGGGTGAGACGTCGCGCATGATTCCGACTCGGTCAAAGTCCGTCCGCGTTCTCAGTCTGCCGGTTGCTCTGGTCCGACTAAGATGGGGGGCCTCATCACGACCGGCTGTTGGCTTTCGCTGTACATCGCGCTCGGCTCGCTTCTCCTCGCTTATTTCCCGTCGTCGCCTCCGAAAGAAGAACCGCCTCCGGTCACACCGAAAAAACATCCCGAAACGGTCGTACCGCGTCTCAAAAGCGAAGGTCTCGTCAACTGCACGAGTTTGGAGGAACTGACTGATTTGGAATGGATCGCTAGCGGATGGACCAAGGCGGTCTACAAAGGGAGGTTTAGGGGACGCGAGATCGCCGTCAAAACTGTCAACTTAGACGGTCACGATATAGAATCTTGCCTCTCGCGCCCGGAAAGGCCATCACTCGCACGCTGCTATCGTCGCGCATCCGCCAAAATTCTACGAGAGCTCATCCTCCTTCAAGAACTCGACCACCCTAACGTTATTAAGGTATGTTTACTTTTCATTTTAAGAAATCTCACGTGTCCGACACTTTTATCTCCATAGCAACGCAACATCAAAGGTGCCCTTCATATTATCACCTCCTTTACCTGGTAAACCAAATATCAAACCAAAATTTCGGCCACCCAACTAGACTGAAAACGGTCCGGACTTTCCCCACATGACAGCCACATTATTTAATAATCTAATTTATTAAATCTTAGCTAAAAAATAAAGAGATATGTCGCTCAACCTCTGTGGTTGGCGTCGAAAATATAAGATTTGTAGCAATCTGAATTATTTCTTCTGCAGCCCTGGCTGCAAGCCCAACCACAGTGGAATTTCGGGTTTTATCAATGAAATATGAACAACCTAAAGGTAAAAACGATGATTCTAGGTCAGCTAGACATGTAGCACTCTTAAAAAAATATTTCAAGTGACGTTTATGGGAAAAATATTTAAATAAGAGCTATATTCTTTCTATTACAATTTGAGAGTTGGCTTTGTTGTTTCCATTATTCGAAAGGCAGCTTTTGAAACGAAAATCTCTCTTTTAATTGAATTTTTTGTCCCTCCCCCTTTTCTGTACATTCTATCACGGTCGAATTTAAGCTTTGGATTCCAATATTTAACTGTTTTGATTGAAAACGCTAAAAGGAAGGGGGATGGGTATAGAGTGGGGTTTTTACGCTCTAATACAATGGGAACGGATAAAATCTCGCTCTCTCTCATTCACCCCTCCGCCATCCATCGATACACCCTTTCCACTTTTTCGCACTTCAACACAACTTCAAACCCAGGAGTTTTCCACTGCTTGTGGTTGTTACCATGAACGAGAGGCTGCGATTAAAAAAAAAAAAATCTTTCATGTTCGTTGTTAAAACCCTCCGAATCGTGACTTCGTTTATTCAGACAAAAAAAAGCCATTGTTAGTCCAATTTATTTTTAAAACAATAAAGAAAATTTTTATAAAATATTTAAATTGTTTTTTAAAAATAAAGGGATACTATGTTAACGCGTTTTGAACTGTTAAAGTATAAATGGGGCGTATAATGTATTAATAAAATAGAATAAAGAAAAACCAATTTTTCAATTTATTTAATTAAAATTTTGTTTTTATCACACTATGATATTTATTATTATTATTAATTTACTTTTGTAACTGTGATTGAAAAAATTTTTTTTTGTAAGCTTCCAATAAGTACAGAAGAAAACGAAATAATTACTTTTTCGCGTAAAATTGTTATAATTAAGAATTTTTTTTTTAAATAATTAGTTTTGTTGTTTGTTCTTGTTGAGGTTAATCTAATTATAAACGAGTTCAAGTTTTCTCTGTTCTAAACTTGGGCCAATTACTCTTGTGTAATAATTATTGCAAATGAAAAAAGCATGCCGATGACATCCGTACCGGAAGGATAAGCACGTGCTCAAGACGGAAGGCATTTCATCCCTTCATTATTTTCGAACCGAATTTTCGTCGGATACCTATAATACAAAGTCTAAATTTGGAAATTTGGAAACCATTAAGGCTGTTTTAAATAATTGACGAGCTTTCTTATCGTGGTGGGTTCGATCTAAGCGGAGAATATTTAACTAACATTTAGACGGCATCAATTAAAGTTTATGGTAAGCACTAATGGTAGATTTAAAAAAAAATTTTTTTCTTCTTTCGGCTCTTGAAGGATTTTTTACGGTCATCCCTTTCTAGGCATCCCACTCGTTCTGGAGTACATCAACCTTGACCTCCCCAGTCCCTTCAACTCCCACACGATTCCCGGACAGAACCAGGAAGCGTCGAAAGAAACAAAAGGGACAAAAGCGTAAATCTCCATAAAGGGGGACATGATAAGGTAATTAAGGTTTAATGAAGGCCTTAAAATAAATAAAAAATTTAAAAAACTGATCTTGGAACATTTTTTTTTAATGACCTTAAAACGTGAACGACGTCTTAAAACCTGTGAGTGTCCTATGAAGTGGGCGGAATTCTATTAACTTCCTCAAAGAAGAGTTATTGTAACACCCTCCGTGTCCGGAACCCGAAAAGAAAAAGACTATTAAGGCCGTTCGTTCACTTTACAGCCGCTCATACGGATTTTATTAAAATATCATAGAATCTTCTCCTTAATTAGTGATCTTAAAATTTTGAGAACTTTCCGAAATTCTCAAAAATAGAAGAGATGTTCCGTCTAAACCTGAGATTTTCTGAACTTCCAGGCCAAATTTTCGTAAGTTTGTAACTTCTTCAAAGAAGTTATTGTGACACCTTCCATGGTGGTCTCCTTAGAAGGTTCTTCCAGACCCCGTAGAGGAAAACTGATCAAAGAACTTTGCCCATCTTAATATCTTGTATTTAATACAATGTTTAATAAAATTTCTTAATATCTTGTACACTGATGTTCCAATTACGATTCAACATTCATATCATCGATGCGCGGAACGCAAAGAAGCGTGGGGAGTAGATTTGGAACATGGATGCAATAGATTTGATTAGCTTTTGACATCATAATATTTGAATTTGACCGGGAAAAGGTGGTTGAGTATCTATGCATGACCCCAGAAAAGAACGTTTCCGTTCATGCATGAATTCCTTATGAATATCATAATCCCATTTATTAAAGTTCATCCGGAGATTCTGAAGAGATCGAAAAACAACATATGGCTGATCATATGGAGCACTCTTTTGTCCTCTTTTTCCCCCGTTTTTTAGGGATCTGAATTTAAAAAATCTCTTTTTTTTTTCGGATCGATTCGAGTCTTGAGTACTTCCTTATCGATCCTGCCTCTATTGTTAACAATAAATCTTTTCTTGTTAATATTTCCCTTTTAAGGTTAGATCACGTTTCGAACTTTCTCTTCCGCCCTTGTTACTTCCAAAATATTCAAAAATGAAAGGAGGCTCCTGCGGTTTCTACCCTTACTCTTTATTGAATATCGAAAAAAACTGTTTGAAAATTTAAAATTGCGCCGATTTTCATCAAAACTCCTTATATTTTTAGAAAGAATGAAAGAAAAAAATCGACCAAATAAATAAATGTAGGTAGTACTTCCCCTCCTTAATTATACTACCCCATCTTTTATATGTACTTCACCATTCTTTATACTTCCCCCTCCCTACTAGAGGAAGTGGAAGTTCCTGTCGGGGACAGCTCTAGACTAGATTACAGGCTCCAGACTTTTTGTTAGGTGTAAAAGAAAAACAATTCGGAGATCTCCACACGTGGGTTGGGCAGATCCGACTTATTCCTACGGTATCGGGTTTGTTATACGTATTCAAACCGTCCACACAAAGCATCCCTAGAGTAATGGCTCGTTGGACATATGGCCCCGAATATTTCCCCAGTACTCGGAAAAACCACCCTTTTAACGTAACATTAACATGCCGACCAAAGTACAGAACTTGTCCAGTTTTAATTAATTTCCACCAAGACTTTGTTAAATTAATTCAAAAAGCCTTGTTTTTAAGCTTCACTAATACGATAAGTACTCTTAAAAAGATAATTTATATAGTTGAAAATTTCAAAATGTACCTACAGCATTGTCATAAAGCTTTGATAGTTTGGCCGACGACCTAATCCCTTATATTACAGTTAAACAGTTTTGGACATAGACGAAAATAAAACATAAAAGACGGCAAATGAAGGGGGTATGAACGGAAACGTGCCTTAAAGGACTTCCTGCGGGGGATGCATGAGGGCGGAGGAAGCACCGGAACTGATGACCCTTTTCATCCAAGGTAAAGGTCCTAAAAGCTCCCTTGGCATGGTCACTTTTATACCAACATATTTTTCCAATAAATTCATACTTCTTCCATAAGAATCACGCACAAAACGTATTATCTGGAGCCAAGATAGCCAAGCTAGCCTACCTAGTTTTCTAGTATCTATAAGAAATACGAAATAAGAAAAGCCAACTTACTTATTAAAGAAAAGAAATTAAATATGAATCAAGAAAACTCTACGGATAAAAGAGCCAAGAAAACCGGTCCTGCCATATACGGACAGAATAAACCTTTGAACCTAAGGTTTGAAATTTCACAAGTCCATGACTACGAGTCCTCAGGGATTTTATTGACCCCACTACCATCCGCAATATATACTATTTTAACTTTAAAATTATCGGCATCGATTTCCTAATTTAAAAGGATAGATTCGAAAATAGAACCTTTAAAGGGTGTTAGTTATAATTAGAGATTCTAAATCGGGAATAATTAAACGTAGGGAATACTTAGAGGAATTGAAATAGTCCAGAAAATACTTTAAAATAAATAAAACGTAAATAGAAATTCAGGTTAAAAGGTTGAAAAATATCAACGTTTATCAATTTTATTAGGTCAAGGATTTTTCGTTAGAAAAACGCCTAATTTGTCAGGTTCATGAAAAGGGCGTGAAAAGGGTTTTTTTTTCCCTCCCCGGTTATTTACTTTTGTCACTCTGTATTTCCAGGTAGAGAAAACACAGAATAAACAATTAGGAGAAAAGACAACCCATGAGAAGGTTTTGAATTTCTCCTTTAGAGATTTCAGAATTGAAGAGGTGCTTCGAAAAAAGTCAAAGTTTTCTTTTTATCAGATGTTTTCTATGGAAATCGGGAACTTAAAGGAGAGAAAAACAAGCTTGCAATTAGAAAATGGCTGTTTTTTCACGCTTTCAAATAAAAAAAAAATCTGTACTTATCACGCGCCCCCAAGTAATCGACCTATAAACCCGGGAAATGTAAAAAAAAGAAGAAAAAAAGGGGGGGTGTAGAAAACCTGTTTCGAGAGCATTTCTCTTTCGGATCAAAAGGAAATAGATCCGTTGTAGCACATCTGTCCTTCGACCACCTGTGCAATTGGCCATCTGCACATACTCAGTAATAGTTAACGTAATCGAACCATCATACAGCATAACACATAATAAAAGAATGATTACATTAATTAATTAAACGGTTCTCCCTAGAAAAATTTTTTAGGAGGTAGCCAAACGGAGTTACTCAGGGGTATAATATCATTATTTCAAATATTAGGTAATTCAGCAAAACTGGACCATAGAATTGAAACATAAATATTGAGGAAGTTAAAAGGATAACGAGAAAGAAAAACCTGTTACAAAGCGCGATAAACGGTTCTTTTAAGCAAACTCTCTTCAGAGGGGCCCCGTTTACCGGGTTGACATTTGCACAAAATTAAACGCCACAAACTAAACCTTTTCGGAGTAGGAGGGACGTAACGCTTCAAACACAGTCCCGTCTCTAATTAATACCGCTTAGGTAAAACCCTAAAGAGCGAAGTAAATCATTTGAATATGGAATTTCGAAATGGAGTATGTATACCCTTGGATAAGAAAGTTTCTGACAGACGTTCGACGATGGGGGAATAATTAATTGGATCAAAACTTAATCCTACGGCGCACCGAAACCTCACGCGTTTTCCCTGATTTGTGGATCACGTTTACAAAGGATTTTGCATAATTTAAACTTGGACATGTTTTTGCCTGAGAAAAAGAATGCAATCTATTCATTTTTTTAATGCACTTTCTCTTAAGTCCGAGAGGGCTATTATTTGTATACAATGAAAACATGAGTGAGCGTTAATAATAAGGTCGTCGCCTTTTGACAAAAGGTTCGGCGTCATTTCAGCGTAAAGAATTTCTCTCGAATAAGGTGAAATTAAGTCTTGAATATCGATATAATTGGCGTGATAGGTTGAGAAGTTCGGCATTGATTTCAGAAATTCGAGAGGGCCAGAGTAATGCATACTCCGAGAGAATATTAGTCTACTTCCCTGCTGATGAAGCACTTGTCGGAAACAATTCTGCCAGTTTCGACCCCCTATCGGACCGAAAACCACCGAACTCCCGTTCTGCCCCTCATAAAGCCTTAAGTTCCAAGTCAAAGTTCACAAGCTTATCCGGCAATACGATCCTTTAAAATGGCTTCTAAGAAGCTGTACCAAATATTACATAATGATACGAAGGCACAAGTTTGGAGCTGGCCTCGACGGGGATTTTATCAAAAGAATTTGAAGTTTAACTACCTCAAAGAGAAGTTATTGTGATACCCTCAATGGTGCAGTCTTGGAAAAGGGTCTTTTAGACCCGTAGGGAAAAACCGTGATCAGGGTTGTCTGAGGTGTCGTTCCAAATTTCTCGCCGGATGGAAAATCGTAACTTCAAAAGATTTTCAAGTTAACTAAAGAAGGAAGATCAGTGAAAATTTGTTGATAAACGGATGAAGATTTCAGCCGAGAAGGGCAAAACTGGTGACGTATGGCCGGAATCACAAAACAGACCACAAATTTTCCTCTTCGGTGTATACAATAACATTTCTAAGGGAAACTCAAAACAATAGGTAGCTTCGGATGTGTTTTCTGGATAAAATTCTTGTGGAATTTAAGCGATTTAACCAAGGGAGATTAGCAATAAGCACTGGCCTTAGGATGGCTTCTAATATGCAAAGTAGGGTGTTGTTTCCCACTCACATTTTCACGCCTAATCGAATTAAACAATTATCAAACGCTAACACACCAAGCACTTCAACAGCTTTAACAAAAACCAAGCCTTTTCTATCGTTTTCCGGACACGAAACGTTTTTTTTTGTCCAAATAAATCAAGTAATTATGTAGTTTTTTTAAAAGCTTAGGGTTTCATTCAATATCAGAGGAAGTCAGGGCGGCTTTTTTAAAAAAAGGCTTTTAAAAAAAAAGCCAGGTAGAAAATTCCAGACGATCTTATTTTATATTCTCCACTGCGGTATCGAAGGGGGACTGCACTTCCTTCTCCAACACTTCGGCAATAGGTTTAAATTTAAAGATCCCTTCGGGACTTACTATGATTAACTTATTTGTCTCCTCTTTCCTTTTTCTCCCGGTTTGTTAACTTTTACAGATTGCTCACTCCACAAGTGATGGTAAACAAAGAACATGGGCGTCACTTTTATCTAATATTTAAAGGGGGGATTTTTTGAAGTCTGTATCTCAACAATTTGTTTGGTTACACATATATTTTTTAAATCCATGAAAACAAAATATAAAATCCGAAAAGGGATGAAAAACGTCATGTTCTCGACTCGACCTCTATAAGCCCCGGGTCTTTTTATTCAATCCGCGTTCCCTCAATCATCACGGATTTGTCAGTTTCCCTTTTAAAGAGAAAATATTAATTATAAAATTACCTACTAAATTTTTTATTTCTCCGAATAATGAACATTTTGCCAAAAATAAAATATAGGCAGTTTCGTTAACACGGAACAGATGGTTGTCGTAAAAATATTTTAATTAACACACGTGTCTTTGTGTAGTAAAAAAAGGAACTATCTGCGACCGTTATACGTTAAAGCTCCCCCTCGACGATTCGGGTACTTGTCAAAAGGAGGGTGGTTCGACTGAATAAAAGGGAAGTCTATGGCGGGAAACGAGATTTAACGAACACTTTTTCAAGTAAAACGCGCTAATCGGAAAATAACAGGTTAGAATAATGAGCCTTTTTAATAAATGGAGCGACTACAATTTAACAGAACGGAAGCCCTTATATAACTTAATTCTTCTTGTTGAAAGTGAAATCTTCAGTGGTTTTTTTTAAAGCTTCTGTATTGAGAACTATTGTCTTTTTGCAATAGCCTGAGGAAGCTTGAAGGATAAAATAGCATCGAACCCACTGATTGATCTATTGTTAGCCATATAAGCCGACCTTATGTACGTCATTCAATTGCTCGCCTAAAAGATCGTCAAATTAATTTTCTTTTAATTAAAATCGATGATTTGTTTTTAACTTGTGGCAAAATAGCTCATGAAATTTTGATTCTGGTTAGCAGTATACCATTGGAAAAACGGAGGATGTATGCGACAGTATGCGGTGTCTGTAAGCATTCGCCCCAGGGGAGCAGTCTCAAGGATATATTATTTTCTCCTCCCCTACTCGAATAAAACATTAACGTCGATCCTGCACTCAAGAAGAATTGTCGAGCTTTCCTGTCTAATCTGTATAAAACCTCGAAAATGATAATCAATGATTCAAAGACAAGGGAGGGCGAATGAAAAAAGGGAGAGGGACCCCCTTGTCGAGAAATGCACCCCAGAGCCTACTTTACTGGCCATAACATCGGGAGGATATAAAACTCTATTGGGGCTCCACGTGCGTTTTAGTTTTATAGATAGGCGAGTCTTTTTAGATAAGATTTTTAAATTTTACCTCATATGGTGGACGATTCTCGAGGAAACGTCCGCTTTTTTACTTTTGGGAATGAAAATGTTTGGAATTTTGCGGTTCCAAGGGGATTCGACCTCATTCTTTACGTTAGTGACATTCCTGGGCAGATTAGCTCGTGGTAAACACCCCTTGACTGCCAGAAAATAAAAAATTCTAATTTAGTGATATTTGTTTCAACATTTATTAGAAAGGGGGAAAAACAATTTTTTGTCAAAGTTTCGGGAGGGAAATGAACTCATTCAAAAAAAGAAGAAGGAAAAAAAACTCGACCCTAAATGTAGTTGAATAATTCTTGACTTCCTACGTTTCTTGCATTGAATAATAAGCAGATTTGGGTAGTACATATTACAAAATACATATTCTAAAAACTTCGTGAAAAACATTTTCTGCTGGCATCGTGACTTCAGTTTTATTCTTTGAATAAATGGCTAACATACTACTTTTTCTCTATAATAATCAAAGGTGGAAAAGGAGAACCAAATTTTTCTTTTTCCGGCCATTTTATATTCGTGTTTCTGAGCTATTTTCCTAGTTACGTAACTGACATGGGCCGTTGCAAAATGATTCCCAGGCTTTTCTCTAGTTACAAAAACATAAAGGTACTTGACCTCTATCGGTTTCGAAGCTGGCCCCAGGTACCTTCGGACGGGATGAGCTTATGAATGCACACCCCCTCTACCTTCTCAGAATAAAAGAAAAAAGAGAATATCCTCTCTAAATACCACAGTAATTTATGAAAACAGGCCACAGCTCTCTCAACGTTCTAATATATTGTATCACGATTACCATAATGACTGAATAAAATCCGGTGGTTAATTACCAAGTTTTCCATGCCCGCATAACGTTCACTAAGGGTCTAATTGACAGGTGCGGAAGAAAAAAAAAGCCAAAACAGTAGGAAAAGGACAAAACTACGCTAACCAATGCTTCAGGGCAGATGTGAGAAAGGAAAATTTTGGGTTCCAATGAAGCGTGAAATATGGAAAAAACCTTCACGGTCTGTTTCAGAAGACGCTTAATCGAGCATTTGTTGAATCAAACTGGGTTCGGAGTCGATCAGCCAAGTTACAACGTTTGACCCTCAGATTAACTTTCAAGACAAAGGAACTTCCAAGACGATAAATCCATTACAGGTTTAGCAACTAACAACGTTTTATTTGGTGGACCAGCCTTTAGATTCAATGTGAGATGGCCTGCAGGTCATTATAATGTTTTGCTGCGCTCTCGCTTCTCAAAGGTAGAAAAGCGATTTCTTCAAGCCCAGGCAAAGTTCTTATATATCTTCCCATCGACCTTAGCAAGAAGTAGGCGATATATTGTGCGCAATGAGAACTTAAGAGGTAAAATTATTGTTTTTTTTTTTTTTTTTCTTCTGCTAAATATGGTACTAAGAGTAAAGATGGACTTACGGACTGTGACGGATTTCGGATCGTAGGCATTAACTCGGTCTTGAAGGGAGGCGATCTTGGTTTTAATCCTTGAGCTTCTTTGAGCGACGGTGACCAATTCCTTGTTGAGGGAATCGAAGATGTCCTGGGCGGCGTAAACAACGGACGAGAGTTGACGGAGGGCGTTGCAAAGCGTGAAATTCGTCACCGCCTCCAACTCTCCGTCTTTCACCTTCGGCCTACCGTTTTCATCATTGAGAGAAATCCGACTCAAATATTTCGGTGTCACGACCCTTTGTACGAACGGCATTATATAAATTTTTTATTATCCGGACAGATAAAAAATCCGGAAAGAAAAATCACAGATCACATACTAAAATAATTTTCAAAACTATTAGCAACCGCCGTGAAAAACGTAATACTATTTTCTTATTCGAAACTTTTGAACAATACGAGGCACCGAAGACCGGCTCGAGTCACTCACTGAATGTTTGAATCGGGGAGGCTTTTGCCGGCGAAGGGGAGGGGAAGTGTGGTGGGGAAAGAAACGAGTTTAGGCGCCAACCGATCTTCCAGAGTTCCAGACTAGCAAGTCTTCAGGTAAAAATAAAGGACGCAAAGAATTTTCCCTTTTTATAATTCTACTCCTTTTCAACTTTCTACTTCACATCAGACCTTT
>JACGAQ010003700.1:0-25265 GCA_014119065.1 Orius insidiosus
CCAGAAACTCGATAAACGACCCAAACACGCTAAAAGAGATGTTAAAAAACGCCTGAAACTTTTAAAACGTTTTCTATACCAGAAAATGACCAAAAACCCCGTAAAAAGATGTTAAACGCCAAAACCTGATTAAACTGTGTTTCTACACCAAACTCGATAAAAAGACCCAAAACTTTAACCTTTACGCTCAATTTAACGATCTAACGATCATTTCTTGAAGTTATTGGACTAGCCTCCATGTCCAGTTTTTGAGTAGGCTTCCAGACCCCTTTAAGGAAAAGGATTAGTGAGGTTGTCTGTGGTGCCGGCTGTCCGTCCATCCTTATTCGCCAGTCCTTCCAGTTTACGGCCGCAATTTTCATCCGATTTTCACCAAATTTTAACATTTGCAAACTTTTTTCCAAATCAACAAAAATGACGGAGATATCTCGATCTAAAATTTTTTAATCGATCGTCTTCACCAATGTTTTATCAAATTTTAGGTAGACTTCTTTTTTTCCATTAAATAAATTTATTGGAAAAAAAAGTACCTGTAGTAGGCAGAATTTTGGCTTTTCACGCTCATTCCATATGGCCTGACTGGCGAAGACTTAATTTTTTTCTATCTTGTTTTCGAAAGTAGGGAAAAAAATCAAAAATTGCGCAACTTTGAGGAAATTTCCGTCGTTGCCAGCCACAATAAAAGGGCTTTCCCATGGATTTAATTTTAAGAACTTGAAATTCTGCTAAGTAGGCGGGCCAGAGCTTATAACCTGAGCACATCCATCTTTTTTGACACGACACTTGGCAGACATTAAAAAAAGAAATATGCGAATTAAAATCGATTCAAAAGCCATTTTTAATAAAAATAACTTGAGGAATCTGAAGGGCTGCTAGAACACAATTAATAATCTACATGCATATGCGCTATGTACTTAGCACATAAATTGAGTACCTCAAGGGAGATATCCTACCATAATAGGTTGTTAGATAATCAAATGAACTAATCTGCGATCAATTAATATCGAATTAATAATCTATCATGAATTTTTAGTCTTCAAAATTACTAAATTAATTTGATAAGATGCTTTTGAAACTATTTTGCTCTCTGGTTAATCAAGGGTTAACCCGTTTGTAAAGGGCCGTTTCTATTGTTGATGCTCATGTCTGAATGTTGGGCTTAAATTCAACCCTGCTTTATGTAAGTGAACTTCATCTTCTATGGTCTTAATTGAACTTTTTTTTTTCCACTGCCTTCTCAATTATACAAAAAAGTACTTGTTTGAAGAGCTTCCAACAAAACTTCTTAAAGAGAAGAACAATATAGAGGGGGAAGTATTAAGGAGGGGAGTATTAAGGAGGGAAATAACGGGGGAAGTATAAGGGAGGGAAGTATAAGGAGGGAATTATAAGGAGGGGAAGTATAAGAGAGGTAGTATAAGGAGGGGAAGTATAAGTAGTATGGTAGGGCGAGGGAAGTAAAGGAGGGGAAGTATAAAGGGAGGGGAGTATAAGTGAGAGGAAGTATAAGGAGAGGTAAGTAGGGAGGGGAAAAAGGAGGAGAGGGGAAGTATGAGGGGAAGTATAAGGAGGAAGTTCAAGGAGGAAGTATAACGGAGGAGAAGTTTAGGTAGAGGAAGTTTTAATTTTTTAAGTTTTTTTTTTTTTAATTTTTAATTTTATTTTATTTCATTTTTGTTGAAAATTTAGAGTTTTCTTTTTTCCTTTCAAAAAAATTTTTTTTTTCAAAAATTTTTCCAAGAATCGAGTAGAAATATTGGGCTTTCTGCCCAAGGGATGCTTCTCTCGCAAAGGGTGGAATATCAAATTTCTCCCTACTAAAAAAAATTTTGTTTATTACAAAAAAAAAAAAAAAAAAAAATTCAAAACTGTGGCCCAGAAGTATTCCGGAAAAATGCTACGGCCGGCCGGCACCACAACAACTTGAGATGGTAAAATCAATATTCGATTTGACCCTCCGGGGTCTGAAAGACCCTTCCCAAAACCCGACGTGAGGGTATCACAATAACTTCTTTAAGGAAGTTAAAATGATGCTCGAGTTGTAGGAAGGTGTAACGTGGGTCAACTTCTTTTTGTTCGGAAAAACCTTTTGCTTACTGAAGTAAAATAATTTACGATGTTTAACATTTCTAGAGTTGAAGGAATTTATTTTTGAAATTATTTTCTGAGAGATACCTTGAAGAAAATCTGAACATAAATTTTCCCGTCTCATTGAAATAAGTCTGGAATACCCAGACGGGAGAGAAGTGTGAGAATAAGCTGAAAGTAATTCTGATAAACGACTAGAAACTCAATTTACCTTATTTTAAACCGTTCCTAAGAGGTAATTTAGTTTCATCAAGCCTTAGGTAAATACAATATGTAGCAGGTATTCCGAATCTCCCCATCCTCCTTCTACTTTTTGAGGTTTGAGGGAGTCCTGGGATTTCTCCTTTTCGTCTTAAAGGCGTTTAAAGCCCCCCGAGGGATTCATTCTTGGGATGACACTTCAATCAGAGGGAGGTGTTGATGTTGAGAGTTCCCAAAAGGGATCGGCTCCACCCCTTTTAGCCCATTTAACTTATATCAATTAAGTTCCATGACTAATTAAAATTCATTGAGCGCTTCAATCTGGATTAAAATTAGCAATTTCAAATTCAAAATCGATTTCAAAATTAAATCTTTTTTCCCCAAAGCTAAAGTGACTCAACGGAATTTCATCAAAGAAGCACGACGACACCCCCAAAATTCCTGCCTGTTGTGTACGTGTCGACATAATGCGGTTCGCCATAATGCAGTGACCATAAAATAGCAGAAAACGCGAGTTACCGTTCAACAAAAAAATCTGCAAATCAACATAAAGAAAATACTCGAAAACGTTCACCATAATGCATTTGAACAAAAGAAGGGATTTAACACTTGTCGTTTCGACATTTTTTTCAACATAACGCAGTTGAACATAAAGAAACTTTCATTTTAAAGAGCTTGTCGTTTCGCCATAAAACTGTTTCTGTCGTTTGGGCATAATCTCATAAACAGACAGCGAAAGAGCAAGCGCCGTTTAAAAACGCGATTATGGCGAAACGACAAAAACCTTAAAACTTGACAGTTCACCATAATGCAATTGTCTCGCGAGAGGAAAAAAATTAACCCCCTTGTGTCATAACACGAGGTCCCATTGGCTGCCTGCTTGCTTTTCCTAGCTTATGGTGAGATGCTTATGTTAAATTGCATTATGGTGAACTGTCAAGTTTTAAGGTTTTCGTTTCTCCATAATCGCGTTTTAAAAGTAGCTGCTCTTTCGCTGTCGTAGTTTATGATGAGATGCATTATGCCCAAACGACAGAAACAGTTTTATGGCGAAACAACAAGTTTAAAGAGAAGCTATAAGGTAAGCGTTATGGTGACTTGCACTTTTTTTATGTCGACTTGCATTTATTGAAAAGGTCGTTTATGGCGAAACGCTTTTGTTGAAATGAATTATGCTCAAAATTTTTGACTTTTGAGCTTTATGTTCATTGCATTATGCCGAAACGCATTATGGTGAAACAGATTTTTTTATGTCGAAATGCAGATTTTTTATGTTCAACTGCTTTAGGGTGAAATGGTTGAACGGGTTCTCCCCCTGTTATAATTCTCAAGAAAAAATTTTTTTCCCCCTAAATTCTATAAGATATATTGGTGAAAATTTGGTGAAGATGGGAATAATAATGTAGCCGTAGCGCTTTAAACAAAACTACACGGCTGATCTCCATTTTTGCGAATTTCAAAAAAGCTCTCGATATTTGAAAATCTCGTCAAAAGGACAATTCAGTGATAATTTGGTGAAAATCGGATGAAAAGGGTGCGGATGGGCGGAAGGACGCCGGGCATCATAGATGACCTCACGATGGTAAGATTGATTTGCCCTAAGGGTCTGGTAGACCCTTTTGCTGAAGACGGTAGGGTCTGGAAGACCCTTTTGCTGAAGACGGTAGGGTCTGGAAGACCCTTTGCTGAAGACGGTTGGTCTGGAAGACCCTTTTGCTGAAGACGGTAGGGTCTGGAAGACCCTTTTGCTGAGACGGTAGGGTCTGGAAGACCCTTTTGCTGAAGACGGTAGGGTCTGGAAGACCCTTTTGCTGAAGACGGTAGGGTCTGGAAGACCCTTTTGCTGAAGACGGTGGGTCTGGAAGACCCTTTTGCTGAAGACGGTAGGGTCTGGAAGACCCTTTTGCTGAAGACGGTAGGGTCTGGAAGACCCTTTTGCTGAAGACGGTAGGGTCTGGAAGACCCTTTTGCTGAACGGTAGGGTCTGGAAGACCCTTTTGCTGAAGACGGTAGGGTCTGGAAGACCCTTTTGCTGAAGACGGTAGGGTCTGGAAGACCCTTTTGCTGAAGACGGTAGGGTCTGGAAGACCCTTTTGCGAAGACGGTAGGGTCTGGAAGACCCTTTTGCTGAAGACGGTAGGGTCTGGAAGACCCTTTTGCTGAAGACGGTAGGGTCTGGAAGACCCTTTTGCTGAAGACGGTAGGGTCTGG
Source organism: Orius insidiosus (assembly GCA_014119065.1). Lineage (NCBI taxonomy): Eukaryota > Metazoa > Arthropoda > Insecta > Hemiptera > Anthocoridae > Orius > Orius insidiosus. The sequence goes on from JACGAQ010003700.1 coordinate 4,501, forward strand.
AAGACCCTTTTGCTGAAGACGTAGGGTCTGGAAGACCCTTTTGCGAAGACGGTAGGGTCTGGAAGACCCTTTTGCTGAAGACGGACCCTTTTGCTGAAGACGGTAGGGTCTGGAAGACCCTTTTGCTGAAGACGGTAGGGTCTGGAAGACCCTTTTGCTGAAGACGGTAGGGTCTGGAAGACCCTTTTGCTGAAGACGGTAGGGTCTGGAAGACCCTTTTGCTGAAGACGGTAGGGTCTGGAAGACCCTTTTGTGGAAACGGTAGGGTCTGGAACCCTTTTGCGAAGACGGAAGGGTCTGGAAGACTTTCCTTAGGCCGTCACAATTGAGGAAGCTAAAAATATCAAAGAGTCATTCACAATTTGAAAAGAAAAACCGTTTTCTTATAGGCATAAACAAGAAGGAAAATTAGCGGTTACGTCGTGGTTTTAAATCCATTCTATTCATTATTGAAACGTTTTGAATACGAAAATGATTTCATCTGTGAATTCAATCATTTGAATACCGATCGTGCTCTGAGGTCCCAGACTGCCATGAATAGAGCGGCTTTGATTGCGGGAGTTTCGGGATTGTCCGCAGGTGTTCACCAATCCAATAATATATGGAAAGTAGGCGATCCTCTGCGGGAAAAAAGGGGGGAACTTTACATGGGACTCTTTGAATCGTCTCGGAGACGAAATGAGAGCACCTCTTATTCGCTTCAACCTTGGAGAAAAGCCCTTTCACCCACCTGATATAAGGTCAATGGAGCAAATCCCCAAACGCCCAAGGAACCCCTTCAATCCAACTATAATAAGCGAGGGAAAAAAGCTTTTGTCAAATAAGCAAACTTTCTCTTTTGCAAAGAAAAAAAGAATCCCTTTTATTGGATACATCAGTGAACGTTTTCGTAATACCACCCATAAAATATTCGTTATCTTAAATTTCCCGGCAAACCCAGCATTTTATTTCAGGGAGCGATGACCTATAGCAAAGACCTTTTTGAACTAACCAGGTGAGTATTAATAAGGTTCCCTTTAATAAATAAGGAGAAAAACACCAAAAACAGGAGTAAAGAGAGGTTTTTCGTCCTAAAAACCGAAAAAAACGCCCAAAAATCCGTGTCGAAAGAAGGTTTTTGCCCACAAGCAAGAAAAAATGCCCAAACACCGATTTATACGGGGTTTCCCATCCATAAAACGCAGTTAATAAGGGTTCCCCGTTATAATAAGGAGAAAAACGCCAAAAACAGGTGTAAAGAGAGGTTTTTCGTCCTAAAAACCGAGAAAAACGCCAAAAATCCGTGTCGAAAAAGGTTTTTGCCCCACAAGCGAAGAAAAACGCCCAAACACCGATATTACGGGTTTTCATCCCTAAACGCAGTTAATAAGGGTTCCCCGTTATAATAAGGAGAAAAACGCCAAAAACAGGTGTAAGAGGGTTTTTCGTCCTAAAAACCGAGAAAAACGCCCAAAAATCCGTGTCGAAAGGAGGTCTTTTGCCCCACAAGCGAAGAAAATGCCCAAACACCGATTTACGGGTTTCCCATCCATAAAACGCAGTTATAAGGGTTCCCCGTTATAATAAGGAGAAAAACGCCAAAAAGGTGTAAAGAGAGGTTTTTCGTCCTAAAAACCGAGAAAAACGCCCAAAAATCCGTGTCGAAAGGAGGTCTTTTGCCCCACAAGCGAAGAAAACGCCCAAACACCGATTTACGTTTTCATCCCTAAAACGCAGTTAATAAGGGTTCCCCGTTATAAATAAGGAGAAAAACGCCAAAAACAGGTGTAAAGAGAGGTTTTTCGTCCTAAAAACCGAGAAAACGCCCAAAAATCCGTGTCGAAGAAGGTCTTTTGCCCCACAAGCGAAGAAAAGCCCAAACACCGATTTATACGGGGTTTCCATCCATAAAACGCAGTTAATAAGGGTTCCCCGTTATAATAAGGAGAAAAACGCCAAAACAGGAGTAAAGAGAGGTTTTTCGTCCTAAAAACCGAGAAAAACGCCCAAAAATCCGTGTCGAAAGGAGGTTTTTGCCCCACAAGCCAAGAAAAAACGCCCAAACACCGATTTATACGGGGTTTCCATCCATAAAACGCAGTTAATAAGGGTTCCCCGTTATAAATAAGGAGAAAAACGCCAAAAACAGTAAAGAGAGGTTTTTCGTCCTAAAAACCGAGAAAAACGCAAAAATCCGTGTCGAAAGGGGTCTTTTGCCCCACAAGCGAAGAAAAATGCCCAAAACCGATTTATACGGGGTTTCCCATCCATAAAACGCAGTTAATAAGGGTTCCCTGTTATAAATAAGGAGAAAAACGCCAAAAACAGGAGTAAAGAGAGGTTTTTCGTCCTAAAAACCGAGAAAAAACGCCAAAAATCCGTGTCGAAAGAAGGTTTTTGCCCCACAAGCCAAGAAAAACGCCCAAACACCGATTTATACGGGGTTTCCATCATAAAACGCAGTTAATAAGGGTTCCCCGTTATAAATAAGGAAAAAACGCCAAAAACAGGTAAAGAGGTTTTTCGTCCTAAAAACCGAGAAAAACGCCCAAAAATCCGTGTCGAAAGGAGGTTTTTGCCCCACAAGCGAAGAAAAAGCCCAAACACCGATTTATACGGGGTTTCCCATCCATAAAACGCAGTTAATAAGGGTTCCCCGTTATAAATAAGGAGGAAAAAACGCCAAAAACAGGTGTAAAGAGAGGTTTTTCGTCCTAAAAACCGAGAAAACGCCCAAAATCCGTGTCGAAAGAAGGTCTTTTGCCCCACAAGCCAAGAAAAACGCCAAACACCGATTTATACGGGGTTTCCCATCCATAAAACGCAGTTAATAAGGGTTCCCCGTTATAAATAAGGAGAAAAACGCCAAAACAGGAGTAAAGAGAGGTTTTTCGTCCTAAAAACCGAGAAAAACGCCCAAAATCCGTGTCGAAAGAGGTTTTTGCCCACAAGCCAAGAAAAACGCCCAAACACCGATTTATACGGGGTTTCCATCTAAAACGCAGTTAATAAGGGTTCCCGTTATAAATAAGGAGAAAAACGCCAAAAACAAGTGTAAAGAGAGGTTTTTCGTCCTAAAAACCGAGAAAAACGCTAAAAAATCCGTGTCGAAAGGGGGTCTTTTGCCCACAAGCGAAGAAAAATGCCCAAAACCGATTTATACGGGGTTTCCCATCCATAAAACGCAGTTAATAAGGGTTCCCCGTTATAAATAAGGAGAAAAACGCCAAAAACAGGAGTAAAGAGAGGTTTTTCGTCCTAAAAACCGAGAAAAACGCCCAAAAATCCCTGTCGAAAGAGGTTTTTGCCCACAAGCCAAGAAAAACGCCCAAACACCGATTTATACGGGGTTTCCCATCTATAAAACGCAGTTAATAAGGGGTCCCCGTTATAATAAGGAGAAAAACGCCAAAAACAGGTGTAAAGGACGGTTTTCGTCCTAAAAACCGAGAAAAAACGCACAAAAATCCGTGTCGAAAACAGGTTTTTGCCCCACAAGCCAAGAAAAACGCCCAAACGCGATTTATTCGGGGTTTTCCATCCCTAAAACGCAGTTAATAAGGGTTCCCTTTAATAAATAAGGAGAAAAACGCCAAAAACAGGAGTAAAGAGAGGTTTTCGTCCTAAAAACCGAGAAAAACGCCCAAAAATCCGTGTCGAAAGAAGGTCTTTTGCCCCACAAGCGAAGAAAAATGCCCAAACACCGATTTATAGGGGTTTCATCCATAAAACGCAGTTAATTGAAGTTCGTTAATTGAGTCTCCTTCCCAAAAATCGGGCCAGTCGCCGTCCGACTTTCCTCCAGCGTGAAAGCCGAAAAGCCGCGTAAGCAATGGTTAGTTAAGCAGTTTTAGATCAAACGAAATGCTTCAAAATCTTCAAAATTGTCAGTTAATCAGTCAATCTTCCGGTTTTTAAAAATATTGTTTAAAAAACCTTTTCTCCAAATGATAGCTTTGTTCCAACCGCAGTTTGAAAATTCTGGAGCATGCGCAGAAGTTTCAATCAAGTTTCAGATAGGCATCAAAAATCTTCAAAATTGTCAGTTAATCAGTCAAACCACATCTTCCGGTTTTAAAAAAAATATTGTTTAAAAAATCTTTTCTCCAAATGACAGCTATGTTTCAAAATTGAAACCGCAGTTTGAAACTTCTGGAGCATGCGCAGAAGGATTTGCACATCAAATTCGACGTCGTTCAGATCGTTTGTCCGTCAAATCTGAAGTAATCTGACGTCAAATTAGACGTGCAAATCCTTCTGCGCATGCTCCATAAGTTTCAAACTGCGGTTTAAACAAAGCTATTGTTACGAAACCGAAAATTTGTTGTACCTATTCTCTTCTAGTTTTTCTCTCTTCCTGAGTTCTCAGGCGGAATTCCTTGATGGAAACAAGGCTTAAAGCCTTGGGCGTTTATCCAATGTTTGCTCACAAAATATCAATGGTTCCGGATAAAGTGAATGATTTCATACGATAAAAACTTTTTCAACGAAAATAAACAAGAACAAAAAAAGAAAACTGGGTCGGAGTTAAACCGGTGATGAAAAAAACTACCAAACAATATTTTTTAAAGCGATTAGTTCAAACCGTTGAAGTCGGACTTACGATTTTTATTGTCGATTCAGTGACTTCTTTTTCGTCGATTCTGAAACCATTAAAATAATGAAAGCCCGGATAAGCCTTTTGAAAAGGGCCTACTCACCGGTTTCAACCTCGGTGCTTATTTCGGTCGTTTCTAAAAAATTAAAAAAATTAATTAATTTTATTCTTTAATTTTTGTAAAAACCAACCTTTTTCGGTTGTTGATGTTACACCCACCCCTATAAAAATAAAATAATAAATCTTTGTTTCATTAAAAAAAAAAATTCAAACTAAATTCTATTATAGATGTTAGAGAAAACGAAGGAAAATTAAAACAAGCGGAGAGAAATTAGACTTTTCCCTAAATATCAAAAAAGTTTAATCCACTTAAGAAAATTAGCCCAGTGAATTAACACCCGAAAAAGGGTAAAAATTCATTTTTTTACTTTTGTTTTGGAGAGTGTTTTTTAAACATTACCTCCGGTAGTAAAATGATGGTTTTCGATGTAAAAATGGATTTTTTTTTACAAAAAAGAAAAAAAATGTTCAAAAATCTAGTTGAAAAATCGTTTCTCAGTTGGGAGAAGAAAAATGAGCAATAATCATGTAAAAAAAAATTTTTTTCTGGTATTCTTGGGGGGGGGGGGGGGGTTTCTAAGTAGAACACTTATAAGAGGCTTTCTTGGCTGAAAGTTCGAGAAGAATGTCCAAAAATCCGGTAGAAAAAACATTTCTCGGCTGAAAGGGAGGAAAAATGAGCAATAATCACATAAAAAAGGAAGTTTCTGGAATTCTGGCCAAAAAAAAAGAAGAAAATTTTCAAAAAACGTGATTTCCCAGCTAAAAATACTTTTAGGAAAAAAACGTTTCTCAATTGGAAGAAGGAAAAATGAGCAATAATCATGTGAAAAAAAAGTTTTCTGGTATTTAGGGGGGGGGGGGGAGGAAAAAGGGGGGTTTTCCTGGTTCAAAATACAGTAGAAAACTTGAAATGGGGCTTTCTCGGCTGAAAGAATGAGAAAAATGTCCAAAAATCCGGTTAAAAAAACATTTCTCGGCTGAAAGGGAGAAAAATAAGCAATAATCACATAAAAATGGGAGTTTCTGGAATTCTAGGTCAAAAAAAAAGAAAATTTTCAAAAAACGTGATTTCCCAGCTCAAAATACTTTGAGGAAAAACGTTTCTCAGTTGGAAGAAGGAAAAATGAGCAATAATCATGTGAAAAAAATGTTTTCTGGTATTCTGGGGGGGGGGGGGGATGAAATTTCCAAAAAAGTGGGGGTTTTCCTGGTTCAAAATACGGTAGAAAACTTAAAATGGGGCTTTCTCGGCTGAAAGATCAAGAAAAAAGTCCAAAAATCCGGTTAAAAAAAACATTTCTCTTCTGAAAGGGAGGAAAAATGCGCAATAATCACATAAAAAAGGAGTTTCTAAAATTCTGGGCCAAAAAAAAAAAAAAAAAACGAAGAAATTTTCAAAAAACGTGTTTTCCCAGCTCAAAATACTTTGAGGGAAAATCGTTTCTCAGTTGGAAGAAGGAAAAGTGAGCAATAATCATGTGAAAAAAATGTTTCTGGTATTCTGGGGGGGGGGGGGGGGAATTTCCCTGAAAGTGGGTGTTCCTGGTTCGAAATAAAGTAGAAAACTTAAATGGGGCTTTCTCGGCTGAAAGATCGAGAAAAATGTCCAAAAATCCGGTTAAAAAAAGATTTGTCGCTGAAAGGGAGGAAAAATGCGCAATAATCACAAAAAAAGAGAGTTTCTAAAATTCTGGGCCAAAAAAAAAAAAAAAAAAAAAAAAAAGCGAAGAAAATTGTCAAAAAAACGTGTTTTCCAGCTCAAAATACTTTGAGGAAAAAACGTTTCTCAGTTGGATGAAGGAAAAATGAGCAATAATCATGTGAAAAAAAATGTTTTCTGGTATTCTTGGGGGGGGGGGGGGGGGGGAGGAAATTTCCAAAAAAGTGGGGGTTTTCCTGGTTCAAAATACAGTAGAAAACTTAAAATGGGGCTTTCTCGGCTGAAAGATCGAGAAAAAATGTCCAAAAATCCGGTTAAAAAAAACATTTCTCGGCTGAAGGGAGAAAAATAAGCAATATCACATAAAAAGGGAGTTTCTGGAATTCTGGGCCAAAAAAAAAAAGGAAGACAATTTTCAAAAAACGTGTTTTCTCAGCTCAAAATACTTTGAGGGAAAAACGTTTCTCAGTTGGAAGAAGGAAAAATGAGCAATAATCATGTAAAAAAAAATGTTTCTGGTATTCGGGGGGGGGGGGGGGGGATTTCCAAAAAAGTGGGGGTTTTCCTGGTTCAAAATACAGTAGAAAACTAAAATGGGGCTTTCTCGGCTGAAAGATCGAGAAAAATGTCCAAAAATCCGGTAGAAAAAAAACATTTCTCGGCAGAAAGGGAGGAAAATGAGCATAATCATATAAAAAGGGAGTTTCTGGAATTCTGGGCAAAAAAAAAAAAAGGAAAATTTTCAAAAAACGTGTTTTCAGCTCAAAATACGGTGAAAAACTGTTTTAATGGGCTTTCTGGGCTGAAAGATCGAGAAAAAACGTCCAAAATGTAATGAATTTTTTTTTCGTTTTACTATTTTTAGTGCAGTGAACTAAAATTCTTTGAGGAAGGAAAAGTCTATTTTCTTCCATTGTTTAGTTTAAAAAAAATTCAGAAAAGTTAGTACGCAAACGGCACAAAAAGATTTACTCACGAATCACAACCCAACAAGGACTCGTTCCTAAAAATTTATATTTCTTATGAAAAATTACAGCGATTATCGTAGGGAATGTTGGAATTTAAATCCGCAAACGTTATTTATGCACTATGCGGTCGTTTAAATAAAAATTCCGTTTAGTCTTCTAAATAATCAACGTCCTTAAAAAAAAAGGAGCAACATATAGGAAATACCGTAAATGTTTTCCTGTTTTAATACTCGTGTAAAAGGGGGTTATGGGGTAGTTTTGGGGTTGTAGTTGGGGCTCGATGGTTTGGATTAAAGGCACATTGTTAAAGCTACTTTCAACGTTGACCTCCAAACTTTGTTCGGAATGGTCGAGTGAAAACTTTATAATGGACCTCCTGGGAGAAGCTTTATTATATTTTTCCTCTTAGCATTTTTTTAAAAAGGATTTATAAAATCCTCCCGAATTGTGATCATTAATAAATTTAAGAGGGGGAAAAATAAGGAATTTTTGTCCTTTAGATTTGGCTGGATTTTTAATATAAAAGCTACTTTTAAGGGAAATTCGTTTTGAGTGGCATTATCCTAATGTCCTCTTTATTTTATTTTTCCTCAATTTGATGTCAGAGGAATTTTATTTAATAAGACACTTGAAGGGATTTTACAAATTAAAAATACATAACGTCAAAGAAATTGCTTTAAAATCAATAAAACATTGTAAATTTTTGAGTGGAAATGTAAAAATAGAATTCCGTCATAAAATATGTCAATCAGGTCATAAAATGCGGGAGGAAAAGAGGATTTAAAACGCCGTAGTTGATGTAAGAACAACTTATAATTTAAAATTTCGTCATAAAAACAAATTGTCATAAATTTCCTCAAAGAAAAAATCGTCATATAATGGCGGGGACGGTTGAAGGCACGACCTTCGAAATTTAATTTGGAGATTCTACGACAGAAAGCGTCACGATCCTGGGAGTACAATACATTGTAAAGTGAAAAATTTATGACGATTTGCTTTTATGACGAAAATAACTAAACGTTTTAAATTCTTAAGGTACAGTAGGTAATGATTTTTAAAATAATAAATCCAACTCTTTTTTTCCTCCATTTTATGACGAGATAATGTGATGATGAAATTATGACGAAACGTTTTTATGACCAAAGGAAAAAAAACATACACATAAATCCTATAAATTAAAGCTTGAATGACAGGATTTATAACACGCCGTAATTGATGTAAGTACGACTTATATAAAATTTCGTCATAAAAACAAATTGTCATAAATTCCTCATTGAAAAAATCTGATATAATGGCGGGGACGGTTGAAGGCTCCCTACGCGACCTTCGGAATTTAATTTGGAGATTCTACGACAGAAAGCGTCACGATCGAATCCTGGGAGCCAATGCATTGTAACGTGAAAAATTTATGACAATTTGCTTTTATGACGAAAATAATACACGTTTTAAATTCTTAAGGTACAGTAGGTAATGATTTTAAAATAAATCCTACTCTTTTTTCCTCCATTTTATGACGAGATATGTGATGTGATGAAATTATGACGAAACGATAATGACCAAAGGAAAAAAAAACATACACATATATCCTAAAATTAAAGCTTGTCCAGGGTGAATTTCTGGTGGAGTGGTTAACATCATAGGTTTTTCTTTTGTCTCACAGTAAAACACAAATTTTCAAATCTTGTTATTAGACGACCGGTTTCGAATGTACTAATCATCATCAGGTCTTAGAGTTGTCTACAATAATTGACAAAACACAAACTTTTAAAAACAACTCTTGACAAAATAATGTTTGTACTTACAATTCATTATTCAGATTTTGGGTAAAACTTGATAAGAAAGTTGACAGAGAGAAGGGGGGGGGGGCATCGATAGGATGATGCGGAAACTAAGGTTTTTTGAGCGTCAATTCTGACTATTATGATATTTAATATTTTAAACTTTAATGGACGACGAAATATCAATGAAATAGAATAAAATAAATAAATAAAATGACCTTTTTTTGAAAATACAAAGTTAAAATTAAAGAATAAACGACGCTTCGTAAAATGAACAGAATGGAACCTTTGAAGAAGTTTACTCGGCGGGAGCGTTGTCTTGTCGTCTCGATGAAGGTGAAGTTGTAGAAGTGACGTCATTACCGACTTTTCGGGAACTGGTGTTAAGACAAATTTCGTTGGGGTTTATGCTGGATTTATGAATTTCAAATGTCTCTTTCCAAGTTAGAATTCTCCTATTATTTTCCATGTGTAGGTACTTCACGTTTCCCTCATTGATTAAGCGACCAAAAAGCGTTCGTTGATTTTTGTTGTATTCCATACTACAAGGTACCAGTGAAACGATAAACAAAAGACTCGCTCAACAACGCATAAAAACAGGATACAAAAGAGGAGGAATCTCGGAACGATTTTTGGAAATCGAAGACAAAATAGAAAAAGAAAAAAGGTCAGGAGTCTATAAGATACAGTGCTCCGCACAGTGTAAATCTACATATGTAGGACAAACGAGAAGGTCGTTTGAAGAAAGAATCAAAGAACACCGTCCCACATCATCGAAAACGTCTGAATTTAAGGACCATGTGATAAAAGAAAATCACCTTTTCAATGAGGGAAACGTGAAGTACCTACACATGGAAAATAATAGGAGAATTCTAACTTGGAAAGAGACATTTGAAATTCATAAATCCAGCATAAACCCCAACGAAATTTGTCTTAACAACCAAGTTCCCGAAAAGTCGGTAATGACGTCATTCTACTAACACACCTTCAATCGAGACGACAAGACAACAGCGTCTAATAAACAAGATTTGAAAATTTGTTGTTTTACTGTGGAGAGACAAAAGAAGAAACCTATGAAATTAAAGCTTGAACTGACAGGATTTATAATTTATAACACGCCGTAATTGATGTAAGTACAACTTATAGGTAATTTAAAATTTCGTCATAAAAACAAATTGTCATAAATTCCTCAGTGAAACAATCTTCAAATAAATAGCGGGGACGTTGAAGGCTCCCTACGCGATCTTCGAACTTAATTTGGAGATTTCGACAGAAAGCGTCACGATCGAATCCTGGGAGCCAATGCATTGTAACGTGAAAATTTATGACGATTTGCTTTTATGACGAAAAACTCCCGTTTTAAATTCTTAAGGTACAGTAATGATTTTTTTAATAATAAATCATACTCGTTTTTCCTCCATTTTATGAAGAGATAATGTGTGATGAAATGACGAAACGTTTTATGACCAAAGGAGAAAAAACATACAATAAATCCTATAAATTAAGCTTGAACTGACAGGATTTATAATTATAACACGCCGTAATTGATGTAAGTACAACTTATAATTTAAAATTTCGTCAAAAAACAAATTGACATAAATTCCTCATTGAAAAAAAACCTTCACATCACGCTCCCTACGCGACCTTCGGAATTTAATTTGGAGATTCTACGACAGAAAGCGTCACGATCGAATCTGGGAGCCAATACATTTAACCTGAAAAATTTATGACGATTTGCTTTTATGACGAAAATAACTCCACGTTTTAAATTCTTTAGGCACAGGTAATGATTTTTTAAATAATAAATCCTACTCTTGTTTCCTCCATTTTATGACGAGATAATGTGATGATGAAATTCTGACGAAACGTTTTTATGACCAAAGGAGAAAAAAATATACACATAAATCCTGTAAATTAAAGCTTTGACTGACAACTAGGGTGTTTTTAGGCCGAAAATTTGATTAAAAGGGGTATTTTGGGGCAAATTATTATTTAAATTTAAATAACTTATGTCAGAGTGGGTGTTACTGTAATTTATATTTATATAATAAATTCCTGAAATTGGTTTAATATACATTTATGTATATTTGAATTTCTTATTTATAAACTAAGCTTTAGGTTGACACAAGCCTCAAAAGGGGTGACCTATTGCATTAAAATTATTTTGCAGAAATGTGAAAATTCGTTGATAAAATTTTTGTTTTATGACCTTTTGAAAATACATTGTGTTATCGTAAATCAAATAAAAAGTTTTTCTAGGAATTAAATAAACGTCGAGGATTGCGAGAATGGTCGAAATTAATATTTTGTCATCTCCCTTTGGGTTCGTATTACGCCTCAGTTAATTTGTTGATTCTCTGGCAAAGAGAAACTGTGTTTGTACGGTTAACGTAATAGAGCCGAATAGAATTGGAACCTCCCCCGCACGCCTCTTCCACACCGTACACGCTGAGCATCATCTCAAAACTACCTTGTGTTGAAATTCAAGTCAGATTTGATAAGCTCAACCGCGCATATTAATCCATCTTATGTCGATTATGTGCTTGACACGGGTTGAACCCTCTAAATGACTTTAGCGATAGGCCCTCGTAAATTAGAAAGCAGTTCAGCACAACGGGGTAGTTGACATATATAATAAAGGTCAAAAAAAGTTTGTTTTCTTCTTTTCATTAGGCGTTGCCAGCCTTAATGACAGCCATAAATACAATAACTACCCAAAATCCTACTAAAAGAGGTTCATACTAAGATTTTCGGGAGTTTCCTCGGCTTTTTAATAGAAAAACCTCATTTTTACATGATTTTCGGAAGCTTTATTCGACTTTTTGACGCTAAACTCTAAGTACGATCGCCCTTTTTGACAAAAAGATGAGGAAAACTCCTAAAAATCTAGGTTTTTTTCTGGCAAATTGCCGATAAAAAAACATGCAAAAATGGGGTTCCTTTGAAACAAAATGAGGAAAAATCCTGAAAATGGGGTTTGCCCGTAAAAAAATACCGATGAAAACTTCCGAAAACTCTCTTCTGTCAAAAAGCTGAGGAAAACTTCTGTTAAAATGAGGTCTCTCTGTCAAAAAAGTGATGAAAATCCCAAAATTCAGCAAAAATGGGGATTTCTGTCAAATAACGTGAAAATCCAAAAAATCCATCAAAATGGGGTTTCTTGACAAAAAGTCTAGGAAACCTTCCAAAAATCATGTAAAAATAGAGTTTTTTGTCAATAAACTGAGGAAAACGAAAACTCCCAAAAATCTTGAAAAAATGGGGTTACTTTGTCAACAAACCGTGAAACTCCCAAAATTCATCAAAAATGGGGATTCTCTGTCAAAAAAACCGTGAAAATCCAAAAAAAATACATCAAATGGGGTTCTTTGACAAAACGTCGAGGAATATTTGCAAAAATCATGTAAAAATGGGAATTTTTTTCCCCAAAAACCCGATTGAAACTCCCAAAAATCCTGTAAAATGCGGGTTTCGCTGAAAAAAAAAAAAAAAAGACGTGAAAACTCGAAAAAATCCTTCAAAATTGGGTTTCTTTGACAAAGAGTCGAGGAATATTTGCAAAATCATGTAAAAATGGGAGTTTTTTCCCCAAAAACCGGTTTTAAAAACTCCCAAAATCCTGTAAAAATGGGGTTTCTTGTCAAGAAACCGCTAAGGCTCACAAAATCTTGCAAAAAATGGGTGTTTTTTGGTCAAAAAGTTGACGAAAACTTCTGAAAATTATGTAAAATCGGGGGCTTAAGTGTCAAAAAACCGTGAAAACTAAAAAAAAAAAATCCTTCAACTTTTGAAGTTCGTTTCTTTGACGAAGAGTCGAGGAATATTTCCAAAAATCATGAAAAAATGGGATTTTTCCGTCAAAAAACTGAGGAAAACTCCCAAAACTCCTGTAAAAATGGGAAATGGGGTTTCTTTGTCAAAAAGTCTAGAAAAGCTTACAAAAATCATGTAAAAATAGGGTTTCTTTATCAAGAAACCGTGAAAACTCCCAAAATCCTGCAAAAAGGTTTTTTTTGTCAAAAGTTGACGAAAACTTCTGAAAACATGTAAAAACGGGGCTTCAGTGTCAAAAACCGTGAAAACTCGAAAAAAATCCTTCAAAATTGGGTTTCTTTGACAAAGAGTTGGAAAATTTCCAAAAATCATGTAAAAATGGGAGTTTTTTCCCCCCAAAACCTGATAAAAACTCTCGAAAATCTGGCAAAAAATGGGTTCCTTTGTCAAAAAGTCTACGAAAGCTTCCAAAAATCATGTAAAAATAGGGTTTTTCTGTCAAAAACCGATGAAAACTCCAAAAATCCTGTAAAAATGGGGTTTCTCTGTCAAGAACCGTGAATACTTCCAAATTCCTGCAAAAAAAATTTTTTTTTTTGTTAAAAAGTTGAAGAAAACTTCTGAAAATCATGTAAAAACGGTGGCTTCTGTGTCCAAAAAAACGTCCAAACTAAAAAAAAAATCCTTCAAATTGGGGTTTCTTTGACAAAAAGTCGAGGAATATTCCAAAAATCATGTAAAAACCCGAGTTTTTTTCTCCCAAAATCCCGTTTAAAACTCCCCAAAAATTCTGCAAATATGGGGTTTCTCTGTCAAAAAGTTTAGCAAAACTTTCAAAAAATCATTTAAAAATAGGGTTTTTCTGTCAACAAACCGAGGAAAACTCCGAAAATCCTGTAAAAAATGGGCTTTATTTTGTCCAAGAGTTGACGAAAACTTCTGAAATCATGTAAAAACGGGTGCTTCTGTGTAAAAAAAACCTATGAAAACTCCCAAAATCCTGCAAAAATGGGGTTTCTCTGTCTAAAAGTCGATGAAAGCTTCAAAAAATCATGTAAAAAACGGGATTTTTCTGTCTAAAAAACGAAACCCCTAAGCTGTCCGCGGACCCCAATCCTCTAAGGTAATAAGAACTGAATTCTTAAAAGTGTCACCGAAAAACCGTGCTTTTAGAAAAGCCATTTTCTTATAATTTTATACGAGGTCTATAAAAACGCTTGATATCTATTGCGGGTTGTTCTCCTGTCACGGGACGGAGGGAGAAACACGGGACATAGGTGAAGGGAGAAAAGGGTAAGGTTTAAAGGGTAGTTAGGAGAGGTAAGTGAACAAAAAATAACGAAATACCAATTTACGGGATTTATTAGACTCGAGCAATTAAATATATATAAACAATAATGGTCTTTTATTGGGTCTACCTGGTAAGCAACTTTAAAGTAAGAAAGAGTAATTTATGCGAGGTGTCGACGGTGCGGCGTTTCGTCTCTTCCTAGTTAAGGTGGGGGCCGTGAGTCCAGAGGACCTAAGATGTCCCCACTCCCTGGCTTGGGTTGTCACCGGGGGGTGACACTGCCCCCCGTTAAAGAGTCGGCCACCGGTCGACGGAAAAATAAACTCCCTGCGGTGGACATAACTGTAGACTCAAAATGCGCCAAAGTAGAGACGACCAGAACGTCCTACGCCGCCAGTCGCCTCCACGGCACGTGTCAAAGCGGGTGACGCCCGGAACGTCTAACGACGCCAGTCGCCCCCATGACAAACCCTCAGGGCGGGGGACGTACTGATGGCCCTGGACTCCGTAGATGGCCCCTCTCCATCGATCGTCAAAAAGAGCCTCAGTAGTCGTCGATGCAGATCCCTCATCAGTCTATAATAGCGACGATTTTAAGGGGAGTGATAAACGGTAAAGCATGAAAATGAGACAAACATAGGTAGACCTTTAAGCGCTTCTATACAATGAAAATTTATTATTTGTAAGTATTTAATGCTGAAAAATTTTGCTACAAGAATTGAGAAATACATTTAAAAAAAAAATATCCCGTAAAAAGTTGAGAAAATTTAAAAATTTATATTGTGAAAAAGTAAACAACTTTCGAGGATTATGTCGAATAAAACGTTGATATCAAGTATCGGGTAATTAGTGCTCATTAGGCGTAAAAATAAAAAAAATTGAATTTGAAACAACTTGTTCAAAGGTACAGAAGAATAAGCCGGAAATTATGACAAAAAAATTGAAAAATAAAAAAAAATTAGACAAAAGTTAAATACTTAATTGACGTGTAAGCGGATTAACTTGTACCGCCCGATTTGTTTACAAAAGATAACAATCGAAAGAAAGATAATTTGTTTTAAACTATTGAACATAATATTTAATGTATATTAAAAGACATTTTAATGTTGAACTTCAAATTTATTTATACATGAATAAAGATTTGATTTAAAAAAAAAATGTTTCTATAAGAACAATAAACCTTTTACTGTACCTTAGATAGAAAGAAAGAGGAATAGACGAGAGACACCGCCGCTATCTATTCGTCGTTAAACAGGGATTATAAAACGTTCCCTTTAAAATATTTCTATAAACAAATTAAAATTATCTAACCAGCTTAGACCAAAAGACTTTTTTTTTTTTTTTTTTTTTTTTTTTTTTTTTTTTTTTTTTTTTTTTTTTTTTTTTTTTTTTTTCTTTTAAATTTGGAAACATTCCTTAATACCAACATTGATTTAAACAATTAACAGAAATTGCCATTGATCTCGCCGACAAAGATCAATCCCTCCTTGAGCTTTGCCGCGTAACTCTAAATGGCTTGAGCTGCGAAACATGAGCTTTTTTTACATCTGAATCGTCATCCTGATGACGGACTCTATACGTCACAGGTGACAACTTTTCAATGACGTCATACGGACCATTAAATCTATACGCCATTTTCGCCTGAAAATTCCTGCTTGCGTTAGACAAATTATAGGCCTTCAAGTATACGACATCGCCTACTTCGAACTCCTGCTTAGCATGCTTCTTGTCATAATATTTCTTTGACATTTTCATTGCATGATGCATGTTTTGGAATGCCCTTTCCCACAATTCCTGGGGATTGCCACCATCTTCATATTTAATCTCCCAATGAAGGTTGATTGGTGTGTTTAACCGCCGCCCAAGAAACAATTGAGCCGGGGTATATTTTGTCGACTCATTACGAGCCGAATTTAAGCCAATTTGAATTGAATTTAAGCCTGTAGACCACTTAGACTGTTTTTCACCGTAGAATGCCATTAAAGCCGTTTAACATCGCGTAAAATCCTTTCCGCTTTGCTCGGATTGGGATAAAATCTAACCAAATATTGAGCATGCATTCCATGCGTGAGTAGAAAATCTTTGTAAACATTAGAATGAAAGACAGAACCGTTGTCAGAAACCACAGTTTCCCAGTAACCAAAGTTACTAAAAACCCTTTCCTGCAACTTCGAGACAATAGTTTCGGCCGTCGGCCTTCTAAGTGGAATCAAAACGACAAAACGTGAAAAGTCGTCGATAGCGACTAAAATGTGACGGTATCCATTGCTACTCGGCAAGGGACCCGCTAAATCAATGAATATTCTTTCTCCTGGACGAGCTGAGACGTAACTCGACATGTTGCCAGCAGGCAACCGCTGTTGGACCTTTGTCCTCGCACAAGCCGTACACGAATTTACGTTTTTTACCACAAATTCTTTTAAATTTTTAAAATAAAATAAATCTCTTATTTTATTTATTGTTCGTGAGATTCCTAAATGCGACCCTAACAGCGACGCATGAAAATATTCAAAAACTAATGATTTCAAGGATTCAGGAACTACCGCCCTGAATGTTTTTTTTCTGACCTGATAATATAGAATAGAATTTTTAATGCTATAATTAGGGACTTGATGACCCTCTTGAATTTTATCGATTACTATTTTTAATTCTTGGTCCTCTGACTGTTTAAGACCAAGATTCGAAAAGAGTTCTGGAATGGACTTCAGAATTGAAACTGATTGTTCCTTCTGCGGAACTTCGCCAGCCGGATACCGGGACAAATATCCGCTATCGTATTCGACTTCCCTGGCACATGATGCGCTTTGAATCGGTAGGACATAAGTTGCATTGCAAAGCGGGCTTGCCGCCCATTATTGCGCTGCATGTCCACCATGTTAGTCAACGCACTATGGTCGGTATACAGATCAAACTCTTCCGCTTCCAAATATATATGAAATTTTTTGAGTCCAAAACTGACTGCTAACGCTTCCAAATCGAAAGCTGAATACCGAGCCTCCGGACCTTTTAATTTCCGAGATGCAAAAGCTATCGGAGCCATTACGCCTTCGACGGCCTGTGCCAAGCACGCTGAGACTCCTTTCGTCGATCCGTCGGTATACAACGCAAAACGTTTCGAGAAATCCGGGGTCCTCAACACCGGAGGGCTCGTAATTATTTTACGCAGATTTTCCCAAGCCGTTTGGCTCTCCTGGCCCCACTCAAGGGCTTTATTGGAAACTTTTGATTTTCCCATTGTCCTCCACCCTTTCCTGAGGTCATTTAATGGACTGGAAATCTTTCCAAAATCTGGGATAAATCGGGAAAAAAAATTCACCGCACCTAAAAACGCCTCGAGATCATGCAATGTGACCGGACGAGGTATTTTTAACAAAGCTTCAATTCTCGAGGGGTCGATTGAGATTCGGTTGTGCTGGATCACATGTCCTAAAAACTCAATCGTTGATCTCGCTAGTTGTAGCTTTTCTGGATTGACCGTCAGTCCAGCTGTCCTTAGCCTGGAGAAAACCACCTGCAAATGTTCTATATGTTGCTCATATGAATTAGAATATACGACGAGGTCGTCAAAATAAAAGAATACGAATTTATAAACGAGGTCTCCAAAAATTTTTTCCATTAGGATTTGTAAAATTTGACCTCCAGTTGCAAGACCAAATGGGACTCTACGATACGCATAGGTCCCCCATGGAACCTGAATGCAGTCAATCTTTTCGATTCCAGACTTAAGGGAATCTGATTGTATGCGCTGTTCAAGTCAAAAAGGCTAAAAATTTTTCCTTGCCTCAAATGAATAAAAGCTTCATCAATTGTCGGCGTTTGTTGTGCTATGTATAAAATTTTAGAATTTAAAGTCCTATAGTCAACGACGAGGCGGAAATCGCGCGACTTTCCCTCCTGCGTCTTTTTCGGGACCAAAAAACAAGGTGACGTGAAAAATGATGTGACAGGCTCAATAACGCCTTCTGCTAGCAATCCCTCGACTTTTGATCTAAGGACAGCATACCGTTCGGGCCCTGAACGATATGCTATTCGAGATCCGCGAGAATCCAGCGTCGCACCATCCTTTAATCTAATATCATAAACCATATTTTTAGCACATCCTAACTTTTGGTAAGCACATCGGGAAACCGATCTTGAAAGCTCTCAGTTAATGAGTAATGCTTAACGATATTCGTCATCTTTTTTGCTTCCATTATTTCTGACTCTGAAAATAACTTGATCTTTAAATGGGGTAAAAAGTTAAAATTAACTATTTTTGCTCGGATCTATAGACATGTTTGTGGCTTCAATGAAGTCTAAACCTAAAATCACTCCTACTGACAGTTGCGGTACCACCCAAAATTCATGCTTCCACGAAAAATTGTCCATCTTCAACAGCACCGAGACCTTCTGTTTAATCTCCACAGATTCAGAATTACCGACTGTAATTTTCTCGGTGCAGTCTCGGATGGTCAATTTTCGCCTGAATTTTGAAATCGCTTCCACCACGGACAGCTGGATACATGAGACTGTTGCCCCTGTGTCCAGCAGAGCCTCTGTTGGATAATCATTTAGAGTGATCTTAAGGTAAAGTGGCTGACTATTTTTGAAGCCAGTCCATAGATCCGAGGTTTTAGTTTTTTTTGTTTTTTGTGGGTATCATTTTTTTTTCATGCTTGTCAGATTTGTAATTTGCTGTACTGACTTGCTCTTTTTTTTCGGTAAGTTTTTCGTTCCCTTCAGAAACCTGTTGGACCTTTTGGGTCTTCTGAGAGGCCCGGTTCGAACCAAAATCTTTATCTTTTTTCGACTTTATTAAAATGTTGGTTCCGGGGTTCCCTATTATCGAACTTTTTATTAAAAAATCTTCGATTATTAAAATCTTTCCCAATTGGTCCAGCAGCTGGGGGCGAGTTTTTGTCGTCATTCGACGATCTTTGGGAGTTACGATCACTATTATATCTTGGTTAGAGGGCTTTCTTTCATACATTTTGGAAGCTACCTCGAGTTTTTCAACTTCCAAAATTAACTTGTCAAGGGCTGCCAACGTTTTTGGTTTTTCTAAAAATTGAAAACGCGCCCTGGTGGCCAAATTCACCCCGGACAAGATAATACCAATGACATCCTCCGACGAATAGGAGCCTAAAATTTCTCCAAACTTGAGAATGTCTCTGGCAAAAGATCTGAAAGCTTCCTCGTATCTTTGATTTCGTAAGACCTTTTTTGACAGAAAAGTACGAGTTCTTTCGTCAATAAACTGTCCAATGATTTTGTCTTTTACTTCGGGAAAACCTATTCTACTCCCGTATTCCGAAACTAGTTGACGTAAGAAGTCGTTTGGCTGAGAAACGGCTAATCTCACGAAAATTTCACCAAAAAAATTACTACAAGTCGAATTGACATCGGGCTTTCCCATGAATTCAATAATTTTCCACGGATCGTCAGTTTGGAGTACTGGTAAGCTTTTACTACCTCTTCCAAATGACGGGGAAATTTTCTGTCCCCAGGGGATTAATCGAAAGCGACCCAGAATAAGTTGAAGTTTGTGATAAAGATTGGCCTGACTGGCTTTTCAACTGATTTAGCTCTTCCGTTGCCTTCGCCTGTTCGGCCAGAAGCTGCGCATTACGCGTAAACGCTTCTTGCAACTTGTGCTGTTCGGCCATGGCCGCCTTTAAATCCTTGATCTCTTTGGCTAACCGTTTGTTTTCTTTATCGAGCTCCACGTTCATTTTCTGAACAATGGACAAATTTCCGGAAATTGCGGCTATCTGCGACTGAAGAGTCTGAGGCGACAATTTGCATCCAGAGCACTTCCAGGCCGCTCTAGCCTCTTGGTTTTTTTTAATAAAAACCTCTCGCGACTGAAGGTTGTCGCACTCAAAATGGTACACTTTTGCGCACTGAGCGCAGTCGGTCGAATCTTCCGACTTTTTGCACCCTTTTTGGCACTTCGCGCAAACAGCGTCCATTTTTTTTTTTTTTTTTAAAGCGAAACGAAAAAAGAAAAAAAATTGTAAAATTTTTTCCCAAAATTTAAAATTTTATCTTGAAAATTCAAGACGGAAAACGATAATCCTAATAATCCTATATCGCCTACCTCTTGGGCGAACTCGGCCTTGGACATGAAACTAAAGATATTTCTCAAATAAAATTTACGAAAATCAATGGACTTCTTGTACTACTTCGTAATACTTAAATAAAATTATAAAAAAATAAAAATAAATACACTTATACACTTAAATCTAACTTACACCTTATTATGTACAAAAATTATTTACAAAAATTTAAAAAAAACTTAAAACCTTTTTTCCAACACCAAAAAAAAATCAAAAAACCACGCTCTGCTACCAAATGTCACGGGGGATCGGAGGGACACGGGACATAGGTGAAGGGAGAAAAGGGTAAGGTTTAAAGGGTAGTTAGGAGAGGTAAGTGAACAAAAAATAACGAAATACCAATTTACGGGATTTATTCGAGCAATTAAATATATACAATAATGGTCTTTTATTGGGTCTACCTGGTAAGCAACTTTAAAGTAAGAAAGAGTAATTTATGCGGTGTCGACGGTGCGGCGTTTCGTCTCTTCTAGTTAAGGTGGGGCCGTGAGTCCAGAGGACCTAAGATGTCCCCACTCCCTGGCTTGGGTTGTCACCGGGGGGTGACAATGCGGTTT